>REGL01000460.1:0-18906 GCA_004194395.1 Aurelia aurita complex sp. Pacific | reverse complement strand
GCAGCAGCCTTAGGAACACACTTATAAGCATACGTAAAGCAATAATTTTTGAGAGAAATCTTACACCAAGGCACAAAGCATGTGATTGGAGTGAAATTGACTTCAAGCATGACAGTGAAATGACAGTTATATACTATGATTGTATTTTCCTTCAGGCTTAAACAAATTTTCTTAAAAGCAGAACGGTGAAGTGTACTTGTCTTTCGAAAAAGCGAACGAGATTTTGTAAAACAATAGAATTCTCAGCGATTGTTTACGGATTTTTCTTGAAAAAAAAGGATTTTTTTCCAAAGGTGTATGAAATTTTTAGGGAGTGACGCGCTCCTCGAGCAGAACTGCGAATTTCATAGAACTACTTTTTATATAAAAATACTTGACCTAAAAATGAGAAACTATTTTTTCACTTTTTACACACGGATTTTTTTAGAAATATTAATCTAATCTTTAAACGAATTTTTGTATAAAGTCAACGATATTTTTTGTAGGTGAACTGACCCTCATTTAATCGTTCCAACACAAAATAGAAAAACCAACGTGAAAAATAATGATGAATATTGATTAGAAATTAGAAAAATAATCACTTACTTCAAAAAGTTGTCTTTTCTTGATGAACGATTTCTTGAGAGTCAGCAAACACTTCAGTTCTCTTGAAAATAATCTTGTACTGATTCTTCAGCAGACAACATAGATCTAATTTTCTCCTCTCGCTCGACCCCTTTTTATACCAAACGCCCCCAGTGCATTGCCTTTGTTTTGAATCATGCGGAATCATGTGGGTTGGGCAATCAATTCTGATTGGCTGGCTATTCTCTAGGGAATTACCTATACTTTGCTTGGCCATGTGATGTGACGTTGCAACTTCCTGGCTTCCAACTAATCAACGTGGTTGATTGACGCGGAGCTAAAGCCTAAAATACAAGGAAGTAGGGAAGTAAATTGAAATTTGAGGTGAAATTTTAGCACATTAAAATGATCGAAGCCTTATATCTTCCAGACTTTCGTCTACACGTTTTACTCCTTAATACAACACCCTGAAAAAGGGTTATCCACGGTCGAAAGAAAGTTCAGATTAAAAGGTCAGATTAAATTAAAATGTTTCCTTTCTTTTTCTTGTGAGCAGATCACACTATCAAAAGATCATATACTCAGTTTCATTTGTGGGTGTACAAGGGGTGTAAAATTTCAACCCTTCTCGTTGGGGCCTAAGAAGTCGTCTTGGACACTCTGCGATTTTAGGACTTTCAATCTGCGATAAAGACTCTGATTATAAGAGGGAGTTTTGGTGTATCACAAGTTTATTCATCCGTCGTAGGCCAAATAACGGTAGTCACTTTATATGGACTTCGAAGAAAGGTTCCTTAACTTTCGACCACTTCTTGCAGCAAAACTTGTTTCAGAGTTTGATAAGTTTTCATCAAAAATATAAACCTTGAAATGAAATTTTTGAAAACAGTTGCGAAATCCTTAACGGTGCGAACAATATATTCTATCGTACTTTCAGCGCAAAACAGTACTTTCACATTGCTTTACAAATCAAGGGGGTAACTCGAAATTCTCAACAGAAGAACGCTATAACGCAACTTACAACATGACACTTCATGTATTTGGCAACCCTCAAAGGGAGTACAAAGACCAGCAGCCTTTGTCATAGTTTGTGTTGTTTTTGTGAATTTCGTACAGTCAGTTTTTCTGGCAACTGTGCTGTGTAGAGCAAGTCACGACTTTGGGCACAGCAGGCTCGTCTTTGGAACCCCTTTAAACAACGCAAGGCATGGGCAATTGTGAACCATGTCTTTTTGATAAGAATGTTTCTTGTATCAAGTTGAAGTTTGTCGAGAGGACCGTCGCTGCGTAGGAGCTGACTGAGGCAAGANAAAACAGTTGCGAAATCCTTAACGGTGCGAACAATATATTCCATCGTACTTTCAGCGCAAAACAGTACTTTCCCATTGCTTTACAAATCAAGGGGGTAACTCGAAATTCTCAACAGAAGAACGCTATAACGCAACTTACAACATGACACTTCATGTATTTGGCAACCCTCAAAGGGAGTACAAAGACCAGCAGCCTTTGTCATAGTTTGTGTTGTTTTTGTGAATTTCGTACAGTCAGTTTTTCTGGCAACTGTGCTGTGTAGAGCAAGTCACGACTTTGGGCACAGCAGGCTCGTCTTTGGAACCCCTTTAAACAACGCAAGGCATGGGCAATTGTGAACCATGTCTTTTTGATAAGAATGTTTCTTGTATCAAGTTGAAGTTTGTCGAGAGGACCGTCGCTGCGTAGGAGCTGACTGAGGCAAGAACGAAGAGAAGGCGACATTATCAAGGCAAGGGTAGACTTAAAGTGAATGACCTGAGATATATAGCGCTTGTCTATAAATAGGACAAAGAAACTCCTAATCCCTCTATTGTTTTCTTCAGCATTGCTTTCATTCGCCACGAGCTGGATTATCAAATACAATAGGCTATTTATAAATCTATGAGATCTCATCTTTTAACTCAGGTTATTCACTTTAAATTTGATAAACTATCTGTTAATATCGTTAACGAGAGTGCTTTTCCGCAGGGGCGGATCCAACCCGAACATGAAGGAGAGGGCAAGTTGCAGAGGAGGGCCAAATATTGAAAGGATGAGGAACGCGCCAGACGCTATCAGTGGAACAAAAAATTGTTGATAGAATTATTCAGATGCAAAGATAAAGTCCACCAAGGCTGTCTTTCTTAGCCTGCGTGCAGACTCGGGCGCAGGCAACAAAATGAAAGAAAGGACATTTTCCTTTCTTTCATTTTTTTGCCTGGGTCCGAGTCTGCACGCAGGCTAGTCTTTCCACTAACCCGGGCTGAGATAAAAACGGGTAGTAAGTTATCCATTTGCACGTTTGCAATTCCACTAAGCCATTTTGAAAACGGATAACTTTAGGTATCTTTTAACCCACCTGTGGGCTAATGGAAACGCATTGAACGGATAACTTTTAAAGACGTTGCAACAGCAATGGTATTTTCTATTTTTGGAGATTTTTGGCACTTTTAAATAACAGTTAAAACGATGAAAGGGGGAATCAAACGACTAAAAACGACCAGTAGAAACAACTGAAAACGAATAAGAACGGGTTCACTGTAAAACTGGCGTCTCCTTTGATTCATTTTAAAAACGGATAACCTTTAACCTTTAACCCGTAACCGTTAACCCGCTGGCTAGTGGAAACCCGATAACCCTGAGCAGACAAGAAAGTATTTTCTGAAAGAAAGAAATAATAAAGAGAGGTAACGGCAATGGCAGGCAAGGGGAGCTACAAAAGAAAATTGCTGACTTCACTTTATGCATGTTTGCGCAATTTCTAAGAAAATGTCCAGGTTCCTTTTTCGGGAATTGTCAACGACGTCACGTAAGCAATTACCGCTGCCTGGTAAAATAGTATGTCAACAAGTAATCATTTAAAATACGACAATGTGCTATGAGTGCATAATGATAATACACTGATACGTTTCACCACACATTATCCACTTCCCTTGCGTTAGAAGCTGGAACAAATTGTGCTCTTACGGTCCGGAACACAGTGGAAAACTGATATTGCGGCTGTGTCCAACGGAAGTTTGCGAAAAATTTATAATTAGAACTTTTTCATAAGAAACTGTAGGCTCAATGTTTCAAAAGTTGCGAAATCGTGCTTCCTGGATTCAAAAAGCAAAGACACTGTAGTATTTTGAAGCTTGAAATTTTCCCCTAGGGTTGTCAAAATGTTTGACACTGTACAGCACTGACGAATGTTTTCACATTTTGAGTGCAAATTTTGTCGAAACTAGTTTTGAGATATTTGCAGACACTTGGAAAATACCTTCAAAGGACAATTCCGGGGTTGTCACGATTTACGATGAAATAAAAATCATACTGTCATGAATGGTGGACAGCAGTCTCGTTCCCGTTGAACGTGACATCAGATGGCACCGATATTTGTGCGTGATGACGTCATTACGCACAAGTCGCTCATTTGAACACCAAATTTAACAAAGAAGGACGAAAATGGTAGAAAAAGGAAGCTACACCATTCATACACCCCCCCAGTAACAATCCCGCTGAAACGATACCCCGCCAAGGTACGAGGGTGACCCGCCAAGAAAATCTCTTTCCCCACTAAGTTGGAGTCTAAGAATTTTCCCGCCTTGTTTCTGTTCTTTCCCCACTGAAATTTTTGTTTCCCAGCCAAAAATTTTCAAAGCTCCATCATAGATGATTGCCGAAATTTTTCCTTTCCCCGTCATGATAATTGTGATCCCTATTGAAAATGTATACTTTCAAAATTCTCCCCGCGCTGTATTTTAATGACCAGCGGTGTGGTTACTGGGGGGGGGGGTGTTCATAATAGTATAATCTGCTCTTTATCATCAATCATACCAACCAAGGAATTATCCTTTAACAAAAACGAACTACTTGTAAGGTTCATGCATTAAATATTTAAAGAAACTTAACTCATACGAAACTTTCGGCAGCAAAATGGCCTAAAATTAAAGAAACTTGCAACAGGACCTAACTTTATTGCAACAAAAGTCTGCGATGGATTCATTATTAGAAATACCAGAGTTTCCTGCGATAAGAAATCAATATATTATATATGATCAGTTTTGACGGACTTAAACCTCATTGCTCAACCAACATTTTGTGCTAAAGCCAATTACATTTTTCAAAACTTGCAATGGATTTTAATCTTTTCTCAAACCCATCTTTATTGAAAAACAGTTGCAAAATCTTTTGACACAACGAACGTCATTCCATTCCAGTGGGCCTGAAAACGTAAGAATTAGTGTTTAATAGATTTTTCCTGCTGCATCGGAACATATTTTTTGATAAAGCTTTTGCACCACATCCGGACTGTGGTGTATACAAAACCGACATGATTTACCAGGGCGTTTTCCAAGAGAAACCATAAAGAGGGATCATTTGAAATTTATAAAAAGTACCATTTATTCTCTGCATGCATTGCATGTTTACTTGTAAATTGAAATTGCATGTCGCCTGTCGGTTGGCATTTGGGACTGCGAAAATGTCCTGACTGGCCATGACCTCAACTGCCCGCACCTCCACCGTAAAAAGTTTGCCAAGGAAAGGTCTGTTTAGAAATAAGTTCGAAGCCAATGTCACAATCCTCGTTGTAGCAATACCCTTGGGGGAGGGGGGGGGGGTGGCACTCAGCATATACAATATGGCGGAGGGGTTAGTCCAAAAAAATTTTCAGGCCACCCACAAATATCAGTTCAGCTTCTTTGCAACCTAACATCAGCTCATTTTATACTAAGACACCTGTAAAAGAAGATAAACATCCCGAAAAGATGCAAACCGTGGTAAGGATTGCCTTCAAAGAACTGAGAAGTATCAGTATCACTATATCCGATGCCAAAAGATCTCATGGCCATAACTTTGGTTTATTTGGCATTAAAAAACAACACTTTCAGGAATATCCTGTCCAAAAATATCGGACTTACCTTCCCGTATGTGCATGTGCCGAGTGTCCCCCTGGGTTACAATCCACAGTCAACTTCTGGCGTAACGTCCCCTTCGATTTCGCAGCTTGTGGTCGCCAGGCGGAAGTATGTTTCAGATTCCTGGAAATAAAATAAAAAGAAAGTAAAAAATTCCTTAGTTTGTATCTTTCCAGTACTCAAATGGATTCAGGGCTTTTTCTCTCTACCAGCCTGCTTTACAGGGGCTCCGTCGCCAGACTGTAAAAAGAAATTGATAACACCGCACGTAGCCATTGTTCTCCATTGTTTTCTGCAGTTTGTTTGGTGGCTTCACCCAAGCCACCAAAAAATGACTGTTAAAAATCCACTTATATCCAAGCAATCGTAAGAGATATGATATGAATGTTTAGATTTTTCTTCTGTGAAGTACCCGGTGTCGCAAAAAAAGTACTCCCGTTTGAAAAGCACCAAAATTTTATTGCTCGGCCGATCCTCAATTTTCTTTTTTTGACAAGAAGATCAAGGACCAAATTATTTTCCAAAACATGGCTGTTCTTGTGATTGGTATAAAATGAGCAAATTTAGCTCTTTCGGGCTACCTGGTTTCGAATCATACTGCAAAAAAGCACTGATGATTGCCAGATCAATTTTTGTGGATGTAAAACTTCTAGTGTGGTCATAAATGACAGAAAGAAATGGGCACTATCATTGGAGACTTCAATGATGATAAAAAATCTGAAAATTTGGACTCTTGGGCAAGATTGAGTATTTTGCTTAAAAAGTATAGCTCCAAATATGGGTTTTCAATTTGTAATTTTTCTACCTTGCTGTATCAAGAGCAAACATGTGATCATCTTTGAATATTTTTGGGTCTTTGACAAAGCAACTCAAAAATGAAATTTATAAAAGGTTTGATTATCAATTTTTGGTGATATTTCAAACAGGAGTACTTCTTTTTGGGACACCCGGTACAAAGATCTATCTTCAAAATGATGCTTTCATTTTCGAAAAAACAGGTAAACGTCTGTGTGATATTGCCCATCAAAAAACTTCAAATCACCGTGTCGACCTAAATTTGGAGACGGAGCCCCTTTAAAAAACCTTCTCGCATTTCTTGAAGGAACCATACAGAGGAATCTTGGCGGAATACAAACGTCTATTCCATTTTGGTTATAAAACGTAAGAATCGATTTTAATAGATTTTTCCAGCTGAATCGGAACCTATTTCTCGGAAAAGCCTTTAACCACGTCTAGACTGCGGCGTATACAAAACCAACATGATTTACCAGGGAATTCTCGAAGACAAACCATAAAGAGGAAGCATTCACAATATATGAAAATATATTATTTCTCAAGAATCTAAATTATTTTCCCAGATATAGCAAATTTATAATAGGTTTATAAATTAGCAAACGTAGCTCTTTTTGGGGTTACCTGGTTTTGAATCATACTGCAAAAAATCACTGGTGATTGCCAGATCAAATTTTCGTGCATGTAAAAGCTTCTAATTTAGCCATGAATGACAGAAAGAAATGCTCACTATCATTAGAGACTTAAATGATGTTATAAATTTGAAAGTTTGAATTTTAGGCAAGATTGAGTATTTTGCTTAAAAACCATAGCTCAAAATAAGGTTTTTCAACCTGTAATTTTTCTACCTTGTTGTATCAAAAGCAAAATTTTATTATCTAGCAATAGTTTTGGTTCCTTGACAAAGCAAGTGAAAAAGAAAGTTTTATCAAAGGTTTGATAGTTGATTTTTGGTGATTTTTTAAACAGGAGTACTTTTTTTGGGACACCCGGTAGTAAAGAGTAAATTTCACATTCAGAGCTCAATAAACGTCCAAAAAATAATGCATTGTTCAGCTGCCCCAAACAGCTCTATTTAGCCCCCCTCTTTATAAAGCCCCCCTCTCTAACTAGCCCTCCCCTTTGAGCCAAATTTCAAATAAGCTCCCTTCTCTATCAAACCCCCTTTTATATCAAATTGCAGAGGCTACCAAAGATTTCCATTTATTTAGCTAAACAAGTTCGCATGTTAACTTTGACATAGTTTGGGATAAAACTGTGTCGAATTCAGGTAGTTGACTTCTAAAATTGTATGATGAATCCGCAAAATATGGGGTAAGAGAACTGAAAAGCTATCATGTATATTCTTGTCATTTGATTTTGTGAATGAGCCCTCCCTCTCTTATAAGCCCCCCTCTGGAGTGTCCGAAATTCAGTAAGCCCCCCGGGGAGGGGGGCTTAATAGAGCTCTTACGGTATTACGGTTCCTTAACTTTGGGCCAAATTCTCATGGTGAAGTTTTTTGTGGAGTTTCTTGATTTTCATAAAAGTGAATTTCACAGTTGATCATAATTCACAGAGGACCGTATTTGGAAAATTACAAGAAACAACCAAACGAGAATCATGGTTTTTAGTATCATTTGGGTTAGCTATGCATTTTTTCTGTACGATCGTAACGAAAAATGGAAAAGTTTCTTAACTTTGAAGTAACCTCTGATCGCTTCTAGTTTCTTAATTTTCTGGAAGAGGCTACTGTGGTTTCTGTTATGTTCTGATGATGCGAAGGAGCACATAGCACAAAGAGAGATGCTAAGGACTGAGTAAGATATTATTCATGACTTGTTACGCTGCATTATATATTTAGTTATGTTCGGTTCTCAAACATGCAGTCGTTACTCATCGTGTGATTCTCAGATAGTCTCAAAACATAACAGTTTCTTAAAACAAGTTTCTTATAAAAGTATGAGTGTACCGTGAATTTTTTGTTTCGACTGTAACTTCTGTTTACAATTGTTTCGCGAATAAACTAGCTACCTATAAAGCATTTTTGACGAAAATTAAGTAAAGTCTACAGTTAAATAATTGAGAAAAGCAAAAATCTCATAAGAAACTTTTGCAATTAAAATCAGTCCCAAATTCAATAAAAGATGATACATCCATCTTTCAAGAGAAAGTTAACGGCAAATATTGATTGGTAAAATATCTTTAACTGTTTTAATTGTTGAAGTTCGTTCTAAAACTAAATGCTGTTTGATAACCATTGCCAAATAGGTATACGCCTTCAATAGAATTCGATGGGAACAAAGTTCGGTAAAATGGCAGGCTGAGGGCTGAAAAATCGAGGTATACATACAAAATTTCCCCATGTGCAGCTAAAATTGCAGCATCATGGCAAATCATCACAAACTTTGGACTATTTGGAAATAAATCAGGGGAGATCCTGGTTGATCAGTAGAATTGTTGGAATTGGAATTTAATCTATGACGTCATATCGAATGATTTTGTGACTGAAAGATGACACAATGTTATTTTCATCAATGTAAAATATCACATGAGAGCACGAGATTGGGATTTCAAATATTTCAAATCAGCACTTTAGGAATTCAGGGTGCGTTCCTTTTCGAACAACACAAAACGAGTCTGCCTCCCTTCCAAGCTACACCACAGCGAAGCAACAAAGCAACAGGCAACTACCGTAAAAGCTCTTTCCAGCCCCTATGGGACTCATTTAAATTCGGTGACTTCAGAGGGGGCTTAAAAGAGAGGGAGGGCTTCTTCACCAAGTCAGATGACAAGGATACAAATCGCAGCCTGTTGGTTCTTTTACCCCATATTTTGGGTAAACCAACACACCATTTTAGGAGTCAAATATATGAATTCGACACAGTTTTTATCCAAAACCATGCCAAAATTAACATGTAAAGTTGTTTAATTAAATGAATGGAAAATCTTGGGTAATAACATGTGACATTCGATACAAGTAGAGCGGGGAAGGGGGGCCTAATAGAGAGGGTTTCTTATTCAAAATGTTGTCTTAGAAGGGAGGGGGTTTATAAAGAAGGGGCTAAATAGATCTTTCATGGTATCTCTATTTGATGTTGTTGGATTTTTCAAAGATCGGCATCACTTTTTTTGAAATTACAGCGTATCTTATATTTCAACTCATTTTATTTCTGAATCGTAAACCAGAAGAGGGAAAGACTTTGGTTTGATATTGATACAATATCGTAGACATCCATAAACTATGGTTTTTCTGAAAATTATTTCATGTTTCGTCAAAAGGTTTAGAAATTACGATGTTTTACAACTGAAGACTTCAAAATATTGAAGATTTCAGACAAGTACAACGGTAGAATTATAGGAAAATAGCTAAAGTTTCTTTGAAGAAATTCAGTTCAAAGAAATAGATCATATAATTTTACACCAACCGTTTTAAAGATTTGGAATCTATGCTGCGTTGGTCTACTACGAGGGGCACATCACTCTAAAAATCTCGTCCATTTTCGTAATGCAACGACCGTTTGAGCCTAAAGTATCATTTGCCAATCAAGGTCTAAATGTGCTTTGATTCCCCTTGGTTAGACAAGGGTTCCGCACAGGGAAATTGCCTCTAGCCAGTGTAGGAAAACTTTTACGATGACATTATCAAAGTGAACGCAGAAACATTCATAAAAATAAGGGGAAACTTTGTGCAATTAATTATCTTCACATTGAGAAACTCTCTGTACGAAACTCAGATAACCAAAAAATTAAGAATTCCGAGAACTGGAAGAAGATTACTTAAGAAACTTTTATAGTTCGTCGGAAGCTTTTTTAATTTCGTCTGAAAGATACTTGTGTTTGTTTGCTAGAGTTTAGTACTCGGTACTATTTGAGTAATGCATAAACAAAGGAGTTGGTTTCATAAAAATGGCCATGAAATGAGATCCTCCACCGATAGATATAAATACAACGTGAATCCGTGGAACCAAACGAACTGGTAAGAAACTCTTCGTACTCAAAATCTGATAAACTCAAGAAATTTTCAGTTTCTTAGTTTCATATAAAAATCAGTGTACCACGCCCAACATCCAACGTTTTATCTGAAAAAGAAAACAAGGAGTTTCAGAAAAACACATCTTCTTGTCTTGAGGAAGGTTGGGCATTTTTCTGGTCTCTGTATCTATCCTCCTTCCAGCGCCTAGGATGTGATCACTGGATTCCCGTGTATTCTCTCGACTCAACAGTCGTCCCAGTAAAACATTACACGAAAGCGAAAGATTAGATCCATTTGAAATGTAACCATCTTGTCTTTGCACTGCTTAACCCTTGTGGGCGATCTAAGCTAACCAGGTGAATACTTTAATCCATACATCTGGAGCTATTTTAGTAAGATTTAGGATTGAATTATCTTACTGTTTCTACGAAGGGGCGATTATATATAACAGCTGGCAATTGTGGAAGAAAGAAAAAATCACCAGTCTCTCAACAGTATCATCAATAGTATCAATACGGCATTACATGTCTTTTCTTTTTATAAGAAACTGCTGATAAGAAACTCAACCCTCAGATTACCAAAAACGATGATTGATACACGTTTTTTTATAAGAAACTTGGATCAGCACTTAGTACTAAAATTTGCTTAATTTCGCATGAAAATTTCGGCGTTTTAGTAGTAAAAGTGCCTAAAACTGCGGTATTGTTCGAAGTTGAGCCTTCTTCTCAACAAAAGGCTTCCATTTTGCATTGAAAATGTCATCAAGAAGAAGCCATGCACAGGAAGGCAAAAATTTGCCAATTTTTGCAGTTAAAAGTCAAGAAAAGACGAAGGTACCTTTGTTAGAGAGACATAGAATAAGAGAGACATACAGAAATAAAGTTTTAGAGTTTCTTAACTGTTCTTGAGCGTAGTACTAGCGTTTCTTAAATTTCTGGTCATCGTAGTACTAGTTTCTTATAAACCAGTTTCTTATAAAAAAAAATTATTCGAATTAATATCTGAGAACTGGCATCGCTACGCCTGTTTAAAATACATCTAAAAATGCATTTGATGAGCCTTGATAGTTAAATCAAGCCCCGTTAAGAACGACTTTCTGGAAGATCAGTTTTGCTGAAATGTTTTACTTGTAATAATTTAGTTTCAGCTTTGTATTTTCATATTTAGGATTTTGTGGTATTTTTAACTGAAGGGATATCGTCACGAACAAATTATATAGGATGTAATCGGGCGAAAATAGGCAAGGACAGAAAAATTCAAATCTAACTTCTATCCTCATGGAGATCCTCGTTCAAATGGACCTCAACATTTATCTGACTGAAAACGGCCACCCCATTCTGAAATTATGAGGGATTTTCTCCAGAAAGCCCTTTCGAGAAATCTTCAAAACAGGCTCAAAACAACGACCAACATTCCCCGAGCTTTCTACTTTATCGCAATGATTTCAACACATTCTAACATGTTATATCCTCTTGGGAAGATGAAATCGTTCGGAATGATGTTGTTTTGCCCCCAGGGATGACATTTTCATCTCCCAAAGAGATGAAACGTGCCAAAGCATGTACAAGTCATTGCTATAAGGCATAGGCAAGCGAGAAATTTGTTCGTGATTTTATGCAGTTTTTCTAAGTTTCTTGGAGGGGCTTCCTCGAGAAAATCTCTTATATTTTTAAAACGGAGTGGTCTATTTCAGGCAGGTAAAATTTAGAATATATTTGAACATGTTCACTATTGAATGACGTCCTTACCAACATTATTGTTTTGATATCCAGGGATCTGTGGTCTTTCGAACAGGGATTCTTTTTTTTCTATTCACCCGGTATCATAAATTTTTAATTGATGACATATGAAAAAAGATCACCAAGAAATTAGTGAAGCAAATCCTAAGCAAGTTGTTATTTTAATCGTTTAATCTCACTTTTTCCCCACTTTTTCCTGGATAACATTAACATCACTCTGGAGGTACTCGGGTGGTAATACCATAGGTAATACCTAAACACTGGAAACGCGTCATGAAACCTCTTTTTGAGATGTTTACGTTGGTACAAGGAGTGAACATGAAGATTGTTATGGAACTCCTAAGAAACTCGAAATAAACTCTGAGAACTCAAAATCTGATAAATTTAATAAACGTTCAATACTGCCTCAAATTCTTAGCCCGCTTTCTCAAATCATGCTCTAACCGAAATTTGTCTGCCTTTTCACATTAACTTCGTTAATCCTCTACCCTAGTTTTTAGACTTTAAATCTTTTACCCTAGCACTGTAGTAGATTGCCTCAAGTCCATTTCATCAACTGTAATAAGTCTATCTGACAGTAAACTACGATTTTGCGTTTCCCTTTAACCATTTATTTGACGAAATAGGCTTCGGGCAAGTCCAATACATGCAAGACATTCACACGCCATTAGTTCTTTTGCTCTAACACATAAGGTGAAAAAGTTGACATTGCTATAAATATGTGAATTAAATGACCAAAAAATGAAAGACAATTCCCTCATACCATTTTATTTTCTTTCCCAGAAGCAAAAGAATGAATCGGTAGCAGGAGATTCCCAGTTTCTTGATTAACTGACACATATTCGTCCAATCACATCAACGCATACAGATATCTTGTCCAATCACAACGAAGCATGAATTCTCGAATTTCTATTCTGCCTACAATAAGAAGAAATAGATTAGCCATGGGCGTTGAAATAGAGCTCACTTTAAACATTGAAAGTAAAGACAATTTTCCTTATGACCTTTGGGATATGGTTCTGATCTTGTGATAACAAAGCGAAAAATCAAAAGGTTCTTTCAGAAAAAGTAACAATAATCTTGTGTAAGCCTCGAAAAAACCGTTCATCCTGCTCGACCCTGTTCTCCTGTTCAAAAGGTGGATTCTGTTACTTCTTATCAACAAAAAATAATGCTGTGAAGACAAGAAGATTTTGCTTTCTCGCTCAGAATCATAACGCAATTCTTGGTCTCCCGAGGTCTCCCTGCACACAGTCTTTTTACACAGCAGTTGATTCAATAAGTTTCCCTGCGGCCATAAAATTCAAACATATTCAGATTCAATCTATATTCATATATTTAAACATTCAAAACAGAAGCGGAATACTCTAGCTTCAAACATTCGTGAAGTAAGCTTTAAACGGTTTACAGCAAACAAAGCTGGGCCAAAAATCACGCTTCATCTTCCAGCTTTGTTCTGACCTTTACACTGTGGACGGAATTTGAAGAAGATGCTTTAACGTGTGAATGGAATTTGAAGAAGATGCTACATCGCCAAACTATAAACAAATCTCTAAACACCATTGTTTTGGGCATGTGTCCATTGTCTTCTGCAGCTAAGGTACCCAAATCAGCTACATATCCGAGAAATTGTAAGAGATATGAATGTTTGCTTTGTTCCTCTGTGAAGTTTCCTACGTCCCTGACAAAGACGTATCTTTAAAATAAGGCTTTCGTTTTGAAAAAAAGGAAAATTCTGTGATATTGCCGAAAAATTGCAAAATCACGGTTTCAACAAAATGCTTTGATGTTCCCTATAAAGGTTCCACTTTGAGGAAGGTCAAGTTGCTCACCACATATCGATAAACAGTGAAGCCGTCAACACTTCCTGATGTGTTATCCTCGTAATACAGTGGAGAGGGTAGGCGTGCTCGATGAGGAAAGTACTTTATCTCCACTCTTTTCCTGTATCACATTAATCGAAAGGTGCTTGAGTAATATTTACAAGGGCAGGGCACAGTGAGTAAAAATGAAGATTGTTATGAAAGTCGTAAGAAACGCGTAAGAAACACTCAGTACTCAAAATCTGATGATTTCAAGAAACTTTCAGTAGTAGCTCAAATTCTTAGTTTCTTATAAAAGAACGTGTATTCGTTAATCGTTTAAGGACATTGAAACGAGCTAACTCAACGGTAACGGGCAGTAACCCGAAGACTTGACAGTAACTATCGCGAGAGATTCTATGAAACATACGTTAGTTTTGACCTGATAACGAGTATATGCTCGAAACGTCGTGTTTTAAACATCTAAGCCATTTTTGGTACTTAAATCATTTATATATTATATTACTGTTCAATTACATAGTACCACACGCAACGAACATATCTTTATACGTTAGTTTTAGTTGGTAGGTAAAAATAAAAGAGTTTGTTTGATACACATCACTTTTAGAGTGAATCTCTTTGAAAATTCGTGTTGCTGGCTCTGGTGTAACTAAATCCAAACATTATTCTTGCCAGCCTTAAACAGGTCTTAGAGTTGATTACATAACTGAATTGAAACGGAGATGAAAACATATCCAAATTTGGGGATGCTGGGGATGCCATCCGAATATTGGCTATTTCTGAATTTAAGTTCCACGGAAGCAAACGGAAAAAATAAGACAATAGATGATACAAACACGGGGAAGCATTGATTTNGCAAATATCTTACTTTAGCGCTGATAGACAACGGAGTAGACTTGGGGCAAGTCTAATCGTTTAACGACATTGAAACGAGCTAACTCAACGGTAACGGGCAAACCCGAAGACTTGACAGTAACTATCGCGAGAGACTCTATGAAACATACGTTAGTTTTGACTTGATAACGAGTATATGCTCGAAACGTCGTGTTTTAAACAACTAAGCTATTTTTGGTACTTAAATCATTTATATATTATATTACTGTTCAATTACATAGTACCACACGCAACGAACATATCTTTATACGTTAGTTTTAGTTGGTAGGTAAAAATAAAAGAGTTTGTTTGATACATATCACTTTTAGAGTGAATCTCTTTGAAAATTCGTGTTGCTGGCTCTGGTGTAACTAAATCCAAACATTATTCTTGCCAGCCTTAAACAGGTCTTAGAGTTGATTACATAACTGAATTGAAACGGAGATGAAAACATATCCAAATTTGGGGATGCTGGGGATGCCATCCGAATATTGGCTATTTCTGAATTTAAGTTCCACGGAAGCAAACGGAAAAAATAAGACAATAGATGATACAAACACGGGGAAGCATTGATTTGCGTAGGTAAAGAAAAAAATTAATGAGATCAACAGAAGGAGTAGTAGGCGCTGCTGAAAGCGGAAAAAATGTGCATGGTAACTATAAAAAGAATTCTTATCATAATGCGAAGAATTCCTGTCATATTACGCTCTTTTTTTATAAGAATAATGTTCATAAGAATATTCGGGCTTAGGACCATCCAATCTTTAAAAATATAATAAGAATCGCATGACTGATATATCTCGTTTTTTTCAAAAATATAGTTTCCCCTGAAACCACATCAGATTTGAATAAAAATAAGAATATTTTAAGAATATACTCAGGCTCAAAACGAAAAGTTCTGAAAAATATCGAGGCTGCACAAAATTTATCCCAAAAAAAAGTACTCCGGTTTAAAAAATCACCAAAAATCAATTGTCAAACCTTTGATAAAATTTATTTTTTCACTTGTTTTTTCAAGGACCCAAAAATATTTCTAGATTGTAAAAGTTTTGCTTTTGATACAACAAGATAGAAAAATTCCAGGTTGAAAAATCTTATTTTGAGCTATAGTTTTTAAGCAACATACTCAATCTTGCCTAAGAGTCAACATTTTCAGATTTTATAACATTATTTAAGTCTCTAAGGATAGTGTTCATTTCTTTCTTTCATTCATGACCAAATTAGAAGCTTTCCATGCACAAACATTTGATCTGGCAATCACCAGTGATTTTTTGCAGTGTGATTCAAAACCAGGTACCTCCAAAGAGAGCTAAATTTGCTACTTTTTAAACCATTTACAAAATTTGCTATATCTGGGAAAATAATTTGGTCCTTGATCTACTTGACAAAAAAATAAAATTTAAGATCGGTTGTGTAAGCAAATTTTGGTGATTTTTCAAACAGGAGTACTTTTTTTGGGACACCCTGTAGTTTTCTCATAAAATAGAGTGAGTAGTCAAGAGGTAGTCAAATATCTTTATTGATGTGAAAACTGCTCATTTCCTCATTAAGTGGACAAAAAGTCCATTAATATGTGGTTTTGCCTTAATATGTGGTACTTAATTTTTCTTGTCTCTCTTAAATCAAAATGTGACCATTTCTGAATGATCTTATTATCAACTTTAGTATATGCGAATGCAGCAGAAGCTCGAAATCTCTAAAAAAAGGTTGGTGTAAAACTCTATAAGCTATTTTTTTGAACTGAATGGCTTCAAAGAAACTCTTGTTATTTTGCTATAATCCTACCATTGGAGATTCCTGAAACCTTCAATATTTTCAGAATTAAAACGTTTTTCTTCTCTTTCAAAAAAAATTTAAACCATCGTAATTTCTATACTTCATGATGAAATATGAAATAATTTTCAAGAAAAACATAGTTTATGGATGTCTAAAATAAGTTATCAAGCAAAAGTCTTTCACTCTTCTGGATTATGACTTAGAAATTTGATGACATCATATTTATCCTCAAAAATAACTTGAACTTCAAAATATCCTGTAACTTTGGAAAATATTCAAGAATTCTGAAAAGTCCAAACAGCAGAATTGAGTCAAAGAAAAGTAGAGGAAGCTTCTTTACACCAATTTAAAGTTTTGGAGCTTACGCTTGCCAGTGCCAAATTCTAATTCAATAGTCTTGACATCAAGGCAAATACACATATTTGTTCATAAGAAAGCAAGGTCTGAGGCTGGTAGGCAGTTTCTTAAATTTTTGGGCCATTTTGCTACCAGTTCAGTTCATTTTTTTTAAGTTCAGTTTATATTTTAAATTCCACTACTATATACAATTTATCATAACTACAAAGGATTAAACTACAAGAATATCAACTCTACAGAAAGTTAATAATAATACAATACAGGAAATTAATACCTGTATTGATTAAATGTATTGAATAAAAAAATGTTCTTATGTGTTTCTTATATTTTTAATGCCCAAAGTGTAGAGTTGATTCAGTTTTGTCCAGAGGGCTCCCAAATTACTTAGTAAGATCTCAAAACAAGTAAATAACATAATTCGCACTCAAGATGCCCAAACAGTTGCTACAAGCTCCACTAAGTTCTTATACACAGGTTTTTACTGTGTAGTGAATGTTACTCAAGAATCTTATCCTTAATAATAANTCAACTCTACAGAAAATTAATAATAATACAATACAGGAAATTAATACCTGTATTGATTAAATGTATTGAATGAAAAAAATGTTCTTATGTGTTTCCTATATTTTTAATGCCAAAAGTGTAGAGTTGATTCAGTTTTGTCCAGAGGGCTCCCAAATTACTTAGTAAGATCTCAAAACAAGTTAATAACATAATTCGCACTCAAGATGCCCAAACAGTTGCTACAAGCTCCACTAAGTTTTTGCACACAGGTTTTTACTGTGCAACGAATGTTACTCACGAATCTTATCCTTAATAATAAGCTTTAAATTTAGCTTTTAAAAGCATGTTAAAAGGTTGCTAGTGCTCATGAAACATAGCGCCACTAGAATTTTCCTAAATTTTTGGCCATCCTTGCATCATCAATTTCTTATACACAAGTCTCTTCAGGAGTCTCTTTTCAATGTCCACCCAGCTGAACTTAAAATGTGAAACTACTACACTGATTTGTAATAATGCAATAATACCTGTAAAAGCTAACCAATGAGATTTTTCAACCTTCCTTGCTCTGCATATTGCTAACTGCAAGATTGCTAACTGCAAGAAATGTCCCACCAGAATTCTGACCAGAGGAAGGCTAACAGATGCTCTTAGATTTGTCCAGATTGGCATTTGGGACGACACTTGGGACAATCTTCTTGACANCTTATCCTTAATAATAAGCTTTAAATTTAGCTTTTAAAAGCATGTTAAAAGGTTGCTAGTGCTCATGAAACATAGCGCCACTAGAATTTTCCTAAATTTTTGGCCATCCTTGCATCATCAATTTCTCATACACAAGTCTCTTCAGGAGTCTCTTTTCAATGTCCACCCAGCTGAACTTAAAATGTGAAACTACTACACTGATTTGTAATAATGCAATAATACCTGTAAAAGCTAACCAATGAGATTTTTCAACCTTCCTTGCTCTGCATATTGCTAACTGCAAGATTGCTAACTGCAAGAAATGTCCCACCAGAATTCTGACCAGAGGAAGGCTAACAGATGCTCTTAGATTTGTCCAGATTGGCATTTGGGACGACACTTGGGACAATCTTCTTGACAGAAGATTAGATGTGTCACATTTTTGTTCCGCATGTCTAACAGCAACAGCAACAGCAACCTACGTCAATGTGTCGCGCCAAAATTTGATATCGAAACAATAGATTCGACCTCGGTCTCAAATGATTCTTTTGTTATTGATAATCACATGACAACTATAAACCAATAAGCATTTGTCGTCAATAATGTCTTCAGACCACCGTTCAAAAATTTGAAAGCGGCCTCGCCTTGCTCGAATTCTCGCTTTTAAAAGCGAATATAGATAGATTTTAAATTTAATCTCTAGACCTGAAGCATTTTCATTCTCTCGTTATTGATAATCACATGACAACTATAAACCAATAAGCATTTGTCGTTGCTAGTGCTAAACTGCAGTAAGAAGCCAGCCATTCTACCCCCTAGGCCAAATTTTAGGGTGTACAAAATCATCATAAACATGAGAGCAAACCTTACTGTGAAACATGTCTTCTTATAAATCATGACTGCCATTTGCTGCATAACTTCTAGCTGCATAA
>REGL01000459.1:194347-206642 GCA_004194395.1 Aurelia aurita complex sp. Pacific | reverse complement strand
ATCATCATCATCATCATCATCATCATCATCACCACCATCGTGACCGTCGTCATCATTATCATCGTCAGCATCATCAGAATCATCACTAATTCATTTAAAGCAGGCTAAATCAAATGACTGTTAATTTACAGATAATCAAGGCCTATTGTCAATTCAAAAATTCTAATTCATTAAAAGAAAACTATTAAAGGCATTGAGTCATGGTAAATAGACCGCGTATACCCAAATTGCAAAAATTGCTGAGTCATAATGATAGCTTACGCCAATCTGAGTGGCTGTTATTCAAACTGCCCACATGATATTGTAACCTCGCAATGGGCTAAGCTTAGCCGACGTAGCCTCGTATTTATGAAGTTGATGTCTGATCACATGTAAACAGACTGATCACATGAAAGCAGACAGACTCCCAGCGGAGAATCGCTATTTACCATGACTCAATGCCTTTAAAATGAGCAACATGCGTATGCTGTGCATATGTTTTGCACGAGACAACAAGGGCAGATTTTGCAATACAAAAGCATCAGTTGCGTTTGATTGACACATCAATTCAAAGCGATTAGCAACAAAGGAAATTCTCTCAACCAGTAATTCAAAACAAACAAAGTGGTAAAAATTGTCCTGAAACCAGTATGCTCTCGCCTTGTGCAGGCGAAAGGTGGTCTTCAAGAAAAGTTAAAAACCACCTTTCGCTTGCAAAAGGCGAGAGTTTACACTACTAGTGGGAAACTTTTGCGGCTTTGCTTGTTTTGAATTACTGGTTGAGAGAAGTTCCTTTGACTGCAATCGCTAATCGTTTTGAATCGAGGTGTCAATCAAACGCAACTGTTGCTATGGTATTACAAAATCTGCCCTTGTTGCATGCTGCGAGATAACCAAAATTAACCAAGAAGCGTTTTCCATTTTTAATTGGCCGAACGGCTAGGAAATTTCTAGGGTCGAACGTTCTTAGCCTGCGTGCAGACTCAACTCCTCGAAAGTATAGATCTATACTTTCGAGGAGTTGAGTCTGCACGCAGGCTAAACGTTCTGCGTTCAGTTCAATTTCCTTGAAAGGCGTACTAACACGATTTTCTTTGTAATTGTAAGGTCAACATGTGAATTATAGATAGGCTGTTGATAATTTCATTGTGAGAAGGTCACCAACAAAAGAATTCATTACCATAAGTTTGCACTTATGATAAACTGTTCAAGATGTCTGAAGGATCGGTTTGAACCAGCATACCTTGCATGTGATGTGACATCTCTTGTCTGGCCTTACCATCTTCATTTTCATTTGATTTGATTTGATTTGATTTCATTTTCATTTCATTTTAAAAGATAGCTACATACAAGAGCATCATCTCATTTAATAACAACACGAACACAGAATAAACAAATGATCTACCCACTAATAACAACGTATGACTGTTCACGTAATACGAAAGAAGTTTCAAGGAAGGTGGCAATCTCTTTCATCAGGCTAAAGTTTTCATTTGACATCATAAATATAAATTTCTCTTGTTGTTAGGTTGTACGAACAATAATATATTTTATGTTATTGTTATGTACATTTGATTTAATTTGATTTGTTTTAAACCCCTCCTGAAAAGGTGAACACTTTATTAGGGGATTACGTCATCCGTCTGCCTCGTTTGGCGGATTGCGTCATCCACCCACCTCGTTTTGGGGCGACCGCGTCATTTTGTAACAGTGATGGCCTAAGCCATGAAATGATGTTGATGTTTTCGATATTAACTGCGTACTTTATGACCGAGTGTCTTACATTGTAGCGCTAAGTTCCCAAAATTAGGGACCAGTTCCCGAAATAGTAGTAAAAGTTTATCACGAGGTTCATTATGTGCATTGCATGTTAAAAAAAAATGTTCTTCGTTCTCAATACAATCCAGATTGCATCGCCGACAAATCCTATCCTTTTTTCTGGCGCACCTTTGTGTCTACCAACTTCTAATTCTTGCTTCCATTCCTTAGCCTGGTTACCAGAGGTTGGCCTTTGCTGTCATCATTTTCAAACAACTGCTAGTTTCTGCTGAAGCCGTATGTTACAAGATTACTCTTATGGCAGGAAAGGAATACAACACCGTCTTTCAAGATCATTAAAGTTAATCTTTATTCATCTAACTATTTTTTAAAGTTAATCTTTATTCATCTAACTATTTTTTAAAGTTAATCTTTATTCATCTAACTATTTTTTAAAGTTAATCTTTATTCATCTAACTATTTTTTCATATAGTTGAATTCAATCAATGTGCCTGCAACGCTTGCAATTAATAAGTTCCATAATGCAATCTCTAAAACTTGCTTCATGTTAGTGTACATTAGTGCTCACACTATCGTAAAACTAACATTAAATAAGGTATTATTATTTTTTGACACACTGCTGTTATTGCTTAAAGTTTAGCACCGAAATTATTCCTTACACTTAATTTCTGTGGTTATTTTATCTGACTTTAACTTCAAATTGCAAAAAAATCTATTACCGTACTGATGAAGTACGTTTTGCACCCGGAATAAGAATTATAGGTATTCAAATGCAAGCTTGCCAGGGGTGGTACCAGAAACATCCCAACAGGGGGGCTGGAACTTCCGACATGGGGTCGAAAATGGCTAAAAACTGCTGTTTTCATACGTTATTTTGCCAAATTCTCTCCGACAATGAACTGATGTGAGTTGCATCATAAGCAGTTCTCATTACGTAAATAATAATCTGCAAAGTTGAGTTTCCAAAGCACAGGGTACGTGGTCTGTAATCCCGAACGAAACATGTGGCAAATCCTCCAACTTGGAAATTAACCACCCTCTAGGAAAATTGAAAAATTTCTGATAAAGTTTAGATTTTTTTCACCAAATCATGAACGAATCGGGATGAGGAAATCTGAATTATTCAAAAAGTAATCAACCATGAATTGATTGCACCAACTGTGTTTATTTTGCAATTTTCGAATCATTAATTGCTTACTTTGCGGAATTCAACAAGCTGGTTGCTTTGTCAAAGACATGAAAGAATTTTATTTTGAAAGTTGACCTCGTTAAAATGGGGTTTGTCTTATTTCTTTATAGCTCAGATAGTTGTTGGTATAGTTAATCATGAAATTGTATGTAGTGGAATTTAGAATACCTGGAATACCTGAAAATGAAAGCTGAGACTGAAACATCCAGAGAAGAAACCTGCTGAAAAGGGGGCATCTCTTTCAAACATTCTATTTTCTATTTCCAGAGATAAATGATACAGCGATCGAGTATTACATTTTCTTCAAAACGAAGAGAAGAAATTCATAGTCAGACCAATCAAGAATTGCAATTTCTACTGCAACTTTTTGAAAATGGGACACGATTCCATAGTAAGTAAGATGATTAATTGTTCAATAACATCCTTACCTCTCTCTTATCGCTTAGTCCAGATCTTTTCTGTTCTCGCAAATCATCTCTATCACGCTTTCTTCCTCGGCCTTTCTTTGCCTTCCAATTCAGATTTGTAACTATTTCTGTATTCTAAGCTTTATTAAACACTGTTTCCTTCGGCAATGACTGAATGCTCTGAGAATATTTCTTCTATAAATCTACCTTAAATAAAGATTGTGTTGAGGTTTCCTTTCTCTGAATTCTTGAAGGAGTTTCGATGTTTTATATGAATTCATGTTTGAAATATGGATTTAAAGATGGATGGTGAAAAATGCTTTTGAACAAAAATAGATATTTTTGATACTTTGGTGTTTGCAAAGATCTTTAGTTGAAATCTTTTCCTGCCTACCGCCTACAGCATATTCAATCCTAAAGCTGAATAGATCATTTCGACAGTTCGAAAAGAGACTGGGGAGAGCGGTTTGTTCTGGTAAATGAAGGACACAAATCTGGAAAATGGCTGCCACGAGCCACGAGATTCCCGAATGATCGATTTCCCTCCACAAAGCTGCAAGGTGTCCCAAAAAGTACTCTCGTTTAAAAAATTACCAAAATTGATTGCACGACTGATCTTCAATTTTCTCTTTTTTATCAAATAGATCAATGGCCAAATTATTTTTCCAGGGGACGAGCTGATTTTGTAAGTGGCCTAAATATGATCAACTTTGAGCTCTTTTTAGGGTTTCCTGGTTTTGAGTCATACTGCAAAGAGGCACTGATGGGGCACTGATGATTACCAAATCAATTTCTTTGTGGATGTAAAGCATCTTGTTTGGTCATAAATGACTGAATTAACTGCACACTATCATTGGAAATTTCAATAATGATAAAAATTCTGAAAATTTTGACTCTTAGGCAAGATTGAGTGTGTTGCTTAAAAACTATAGCTCAAAGTAAGGTTTTTCAACGTGTAATTTTCCACCTTGTTATATCAAAAGCAAACATTTTATCATCTATAAACATTTTTGGATCTTTGACAAAACAAGTCAAAAAGGAAGTTTTATCAAACGTTTGGTAATTGATTTTTAGTGATTTTTTATACAGGAGTACTTATTCTGCGACACCCGGTCTGTGTTGCAAAATCTCTCATTCGTAGATAGGAGCTCCGTGGAAGCCATTTACTAGATTTGTGTCCGCCATTTACCCGAACAAACCGCTCTCCCCAGCCCCCTTTTTGATTTTGGAAATGGTCTATCCTGAGCAGTTTTTTTAACGTCGAGCACTCCTGAATCTGCAGAATGTAGTGATCACAAAGTGTATGTCTTCAAAGGGAAGCCACATTGTTAAAACTGGATCTTATACCCCCGGTATGTGCCGTTTCTTGTGGGGGCGTATGCGTTTTCTCCAGCCCATTTATATCGATAACTTAATATGTCTATGTCTATGTCGATTCCCCTCACAATAAATAGCCTTATAAACTGAGTCATACAGCTCAGGATATAGGGTTATGACCTGGAGTCCTTGTTTCCTTGTGCTCTTTGAATTCAAGATGGTGCTTCGATTTGGCAAGGCTTACCGCAGGGATACAAGGGACTCACCGTCATAAGTCTACTCAGGGTATTCGCTTTAAATTGATAATTTCAACCTTCCTGCAAAATCTTCACAGCAGCTTCAAGTCAAGATTTTCCGGATTGTGATTAAGGTATTTTGTTGTTGTCGGCTATCCACATTTTGATGGAAGATTCAAATCAAATTTAAGCTTGACAAAAAATTTTCGAATTGCTTCAAGTTTAGTTCGAAATGTCTCCAATTTGTAGATTCCTGTAAGCATATAAAAGTGGCTCAAGCCACTTGCTGTCAATTTCTGGCCTATCAGATATCAGTATCTCCAGTTTATGTAGATCAGTTACCCAAATATGGTTTGGCTAGTGTCATGGTCTATTGTCTTTGCGTGGCTATTTATATCAAAGGCTTATATATGCTGAGATTCCTTTAAATGCGCTCCAAAAAGTTTTATACATTATTTTGAATAAAACAAATACAAAATTGATTTTATTTAATTGTTAAATGGGCTTCTAAAGTTACAAAGCAAGATTTCAACAGCATTGACAGCCAAAAATGTCAAAATGTTTGTCAGAAGTGTATAATGTCGAAAAATTTTGTAAGAATATTTAATTTCTTGAAATAGTTTCCTAACTTTTGAAAAAGTGAGGCAACAGCATCTCGCAAGCAGCTTCTAAACTTCTAAAAAAATGTGTGTAGCGTGGTTTCGTATGAGTTACAAATTTGATGACTTCGCATTACTAGAAAAAACTGACAAAACTGAATTGAAGTATCGGGTGCGACAAAATAAACTATGCACGTTTGGTAGGCCATAACAAATCGTACACTAGACCGATTTTGAAGATTTGTGACCTAATCTTTAGCAGAAAGCCTGAATTAGATACTGGGATTTTTTGTAAATTTTTTGTAATTTTTTTCATTTTCAGTTTTTAGAGCAAGAAGCGAGCTTCTTAAAATTATAGTTTTCGAAAACACTGAAAATGATAAAAAAAGATCGATCAAGTTTTCTAAAGAATCGACATAAATGGACTAAGAGAGAACTTGTTTGTGGTGATTTAGGATTTAGAAATCAACTAATTTTAATCTGCTGTACGAGAGTTCGTCCTGAACCCCCAAATCACTCTGAAAACGTTTTCTCTTTGTTCCTTCATTTTAAAATTTGATCGACGCTTTTTGATCGTTTTCAGCGCTTTCGAAAACTAAAATTTTAAGAAACTCGCTTCTAGCTCTAAAAACTGAATGCGGAAAAATTTGCAAAAAGTCTTAGAATCTAATTCAGGCTTTCTGCTAAAGATTAAGTCATAAATCTTCAAAATCGGTCCAATGTACGATTTCTTGTGGCCTGCCAAACGTGCATAGTTTATTTTGGCGCACTCGGTATATCGTACTTTTTTTAATAAAAGAAAAGGTATAAAAGAAAGGATGCCGCAAGAAACATCTTCTAAAGATTCAATAGAAAGACTGAAAGGAAGTACCACAAGAGCTTGACCAGGATTTTAAAAACAACTGAAGAAGACAATTTTGTATGTTTAGAGCATCACACTTGCACTTTCAAAATGAAACTGCCATTAATCTATATAGATACAGACTCAATAGAAATATTTCAGAAGCTGCATAACTCGAATACAGCTTTTGCCGAATTTTCCTCTGAGTTGCTTTCTTATTGCTATAACCAAGTCTTTTCTCATCTGTTTATTTATAGCACCTGCGTGCTACCCTTAACGTAAGAATTTTTTGCTGCTAAAAACATTTGATTGTAAAGAAATAAATCAAATTTAATGCATAGCAAACTCTTTTTTATCTTTCTGAAGCCGCGACTTGAAAACTTGATGCTATGAATAGATCTTGAAAGGCTAACTTGCACTCAATTTTTTTTATTGAGAAACTTTTTTGAGTGACAATAGTTTACAGATAAATCGACATTTAGGCATACTGGGAAACTACAATCCTGACAAAAAGTTAATGGACGATTGATCACAGCCTAGACTCTTCGAAGACTCACAATTTTTGAAAGTTCAAAGTCTTGCCAACATCACAAAAGCAATTCTATTTTGAAAAATATCAGGATCAATTGTGTTGCACATATTGCTTTGACCATTGCAAAACACGCTCTTTTGTATTTCATACTTTCAGGGCAGTAATGGTGCCTTGAGCAAAAGACTTCTATCCACCTCAAATAAACATCCCAATGTTAAATCATCTAAAACCTGAGTGGAAAGAACGCAAGAAACCCCCTTCCCCCCGGCCACCCTATAATCTTGAAAACCCAATTTCTAAGTAAAGATTCTACGGTTACTGATAAACGAACAGATATTAGCTACTTGAAGTTGTTTCTTCGCTCCACGATGGAAACTTCAAAAGATAATTGTGTTTATTTAGATTTAAAGTTTCTTCCACGCTTTCTTGGTCAAGCGTTTTTGAAAGGTATTTGATATAAAGAATTGCTGTTTGAAGTATTTCTTTCTTTGAGAGTTTTTGCTCAGATTCCTCAAGTGGTAAACACATTTTCAATTTTCGTAGTGCAGAATTCATCACAGCTAACCTTTCCCTTTCTCTCTGAGCTGCAAATGGACGATATCGCTTTTTCTTTTTCTTTGATCCGTCGGCTGCAGGACAGAAAAGTCACTAGTTTAGTTCAAGTTTTGCAAAAGAAACTCACATCCAAAAATTTACCAAGAAGAGTCACTAATCTCACTCCACTTCGATTTTAGATGGCCTCGAAGTTTGCCGAAAAATTATCATTATGGCTAAAAATTGCAAATCCAAGTTAGACTCTAGATTCAATCCACTCGTCCCAATGTGTTCACTCCATTTCATTTTTACAGAACGATCACTGCAACGGAAATACGTTGGTGCGCAGGAGCATAAAAGGTCGGTTCGTTCAATAACGATTCAATCCAATTATAAAAATGCTGTTGTTGTTGTTATCATAACTGGGACGTTGTATTGAGTCTAGTTGGATAGCATTTGATCAACATTAAGAAACATAATCAAACATTATTAGCTTAATTTTCGTAGGTCTGAGTACAAGTTTATGCGAGAAATTGTAAGTAGGTTCTAATGGAAGGGATATTGTGCGTCAAAATTTCACAGGAGAGCAAATTGCTAGGATTTCAGCCCCCCCCCCTCCCCCTCCCCCTCGCTGCTCTGATTCATGGTAATCAAGGACGTGTTATCAAATTTTCACTCTTAAAGCTCGCCAGAACCATCCATGCAAGTACAGGTTACAATTTTTTGAAAATGACTATCGTAAAAGCTCTGTTAAGCCCCCGAGGGGCTAATTTAATTTTTGATACTTTTTAGTCCTGTTAGCACCACATTTTGCGGTTTAAACATACCATTTTACGAGTTAGTTACATTTATGTAATATCTGTAATGTAAAGATTTATGTAATAAGTCTAGTCTCAGGCAGCATATGTTTCAGGTTGTATAAAATTCTATGACTTGTTACTTTGAATTGAACGGCTTGAAAGAAACTTAAGCTTCAATAGTTGCAAAATTAGAGGACTTTCTTTCCTTTTTTAAGAATTCAAGAACATTTTTGAAATGATCTTAAAAAACATCGTAGATTCAAAATTTTGTGAGGAAACAGAATAGTTTCTATGAAAACAATCGTTAATGAATGTCTACAATACTGTATGCAACCTCGTCCCCAGGGGGGCCTTTTGTCATGTTGTACAATATGTTCTTCACTGTTCTTGTTTGAGTCAGAAATTTGATGACGTCACATCCTCAATCATTTTTTAAACCTATATTTTGCTAGCATTCTCGAGGTATCAAAGTTCTGTTAACTTAAAAATGTCTTGAAAAACGCAGATGCAACAGAAATGAATGAAGAACTGTACCTGAAAAACTTTTCCACTGTGATGGAGCATGTGGTACACTGTTTTCAAATTGTATTTCCGACAGATGGTCTGCTCTAAAATGGCGGAAACGACAATGATCGTCGCTTACAGCTTCAAAGTAACCATCGCGAGTGCCAATATCTCTGCTCACGCCGAAATTAGCCCAAGTGACGTTAGTACTTGGAAATGACCCGTGGTTATGTCGCCCCAAGTGGTCTTTAATTCTGGTATCTCTGGTATCTGCATTACATTGTTCCTGGTAATGTCGCCTGTGATGGTCTCCAATTGTGGTACATTCACTCCATTGATTGTGCTCAATGTGTTCCAAAGAGTTTTGAAATCCATTAGAAGTGACTTCAGCGTGTTCCACAGTTTCTTGAGTTTGGCCTTGTGTATGAGTTTTGTGAAAGTTCGGGTTTGAAAAACTTTTGTACGCCCATGTGGCTCTGTTACAGCTATTACGCCAGTTTTCTTGCTCATCGCTGCAATCAGAAAAGCCACTATTCTCTGTATACTTCTCTTGCAAACTCTGTTCATTAGGTGCATATACACTGCAGTGACTTAGTGCTCCTGACGAATGGAAAACATTTCTCGCTCGAAAATCCAGGTCTTCAAAAATTCCACTTGTCACTTTCTGATCCTCAAAGGACAATCTGTCATTGCCGTTATACTGATGACAAAAAGTACCGAACTGTTCGTAACTATGATTTGAAGGATATAGCATTTTCCACTTTCTCTGCAAATCATGAAAATCTTGTGAAGAATTTCTGGCTGTTTCTACATTGACCAATTTTTCTATTCTAAACGATTTCTATCCCTAAGAGATATTTTTATACTTTGTCATACCAGTCTCTTAACAGGAAGGTTATTGAGTTAGCGAACAATAAAAGCCAGCGTTGATTGGTTCAAGTGTAATGGTGTGAAATTATGGCGAAAAGATGATGGTAAAAGGTCTTATGACATTGATTGATTTCGTCTAGCTCTTTTTCTTGTAACAATAGTAACTCGACTAAATTTTTTTCAGCACTGAAGCTAGAAATTTAGCCGAAAGTTGAGTGCAATGCTTTGATAGTAAATAAGCCGCTGATTTGAGACTTCTCGCCTCAAACGAAATAACAATACGTAAGATCAGAGGGAACATAACGATGAATAATGTTTTATGAAAAGATAAGTCGAGCAAGGTGTGAAAGCGAATTTCGTCACGATTCCGTTCTCGCCGTCCATTACATTTTGTTTTTGTCAAACAGCCCAACTATGAACTTGTTGGGGAGACGAGATACGGTTTGTCCGAGGAAACATATGTGTCCCCCCCTGCAGTAGAGGTATGCTCATGCGCCCAGCAAAGCTCCAACCCAAAATGATACTGCGCATGACCTTCAACCTACTGCCCGGGGGGACACATAAGTTTCCTCGGACAAATCGTATCTCGTCTCCCCAACAAGAACAGCCATACTCGTAGAAAGGGGTCAGGATGGCTGCAGCCCTCCCCTCTAACCAGGGAAAATTGATCGCATTGCAGGTCCCATTCGGGCAGTTTTATCTCAAGGAAGCCATAAAATTCGAGCAGGATCAATCCTTCAGATAAAGTTTGGAATGTGAACAAGCGGAGATAGAGCGATCTTGTCCAGAAACAGGACCAAGAAGGTTACGCACAACTCATCTGAGTATTTGAGAACATTAAATACAACAAGTCTTACTTAGATTGCCCAGTCAAGTCCCCATGGCCAGTTACATTTCAAAAATGTTCAGGTATTTTATGCATTGATTTAGAATACATGTTTCTTACAAACGCGCGAGTCTAAAAGTGGATTTCAAGTTTTGAAGGCTGCATGTTTTTTGCCTCGATTTGAAAACGATGACAATCCCATGATGTATAGAGGTCCATGATGAAATTTTTTTTAAAATACGTAAATTGGAAACGCCATAACTCCTCAAATCTCAAGAATCCGCGAGATATTTAGACGAGCGTTTAAACAACTATAGCTACCCTCCTCAAAAAATCTCTAGCAATTTCTTNCTTAGATTGCCCAGTCAAGTCCCCATGGCCAGTTACATTTCAAAAATGTTCAGGTATTTTATGCATTGATTTAGAATACATGTTTCTTACAAACGCGCGAGTCTAAAAGTGGATTTCAAGTTTTGAAGGCTGCATGTTTTTTGCCTCGATTTGAAAACGATGACAATCCCATGATGTATAGAGGTCCATGATGAAATTTTTTTTAAAATACGTAAATTGGAAACGCCATAACTCCTCAAATCTCAAGAATCCGCGAGATATTTAGACGAGCGTTTAAACAACTATAGCTACCCTCCTCAAAAAATCTCTAGCAATTTCTTTTAATTTGTCGTCTGATTGGTCCGTGAAAATGAGGCTTTGGAGATTTTCGGCCATGGGCCACGAGGAAAAATCGGCTAAAACATTTGATTCCTATCTTTGATAAAGTCATTTGACTTAGCTACGTCGACATCTAGCGTAAGAGTGAAGATGAACGAGAGTAGGATATCATACTATGTCGGAAGAATGAAGCTTTTGGGCTCGTACACGAGAGACTGACTTCAGCTGTTTCTACACTTCCTCACTTTATATCGGACCACAGGTAAGGGGAAAAAATTATCATAGAAGTCAAGTACCTCTCTTATTAGTTTAGTGTTTGCCAAATTTGACACTTTTATCTATATTAGATTAGGCCAACCACAACATTGGCCTAAATCTAATCTAGACTAAATTGGCAAACACTAAAGTAAAAAGAGAGGTTCTCGTTACTTTAATACTAATTCTTCTCCATTACCTGTGATCGGACTCTTCCGACGATCGGATCAATTTGGAATTTTTCACTAAATTTAAATGTATGAGGAAAAAATTAGTATCTCTAGTTGCGGGCCCAAAAAATTGACTACAATGAAGTTTAACCACTCGCTAAGAAATGTTGCTTTCTCCCAACTAGACTTAACATGGTTTTGAAAAAGTCAGACATTCTGGTCTCGTAGACCTGCTGTTGCACAGTGCGTCTCATGTGATTAATTCCAATTCACATGAACGTTAACCGGCAAAAATAACTGATTACTCAATCGAAAAAATACTTCTAACGCCATAGAAAACGAAACTAAACGTGACTAGACGAAGGGCGATTTTAATTTCGTTTTTCTATGGCGTTAGAAGTATTTTTTTCGATTAAGTAATCAGTTGTTTTTGCTATTTATACGTCGCCACATGCTTCACTGTTATTTGGATCGGTTAACCAAACATATTCGCTACTGAGAAACATGAGTCAGCAGATTCTTGCAGTTTTGGTATACGCAGTCTACTTAAAGTTAGTTGACGGAGCTAAAGCCAACGGCTTTCTAAAAATAACTTCAATTCAACTCACTTGAAATGAATTGACCAATCAGCAATTACCTTTCGTCACGCCACTGAATTGAGGAAGAGGGGAAACCCCTGGATGGAAAACGCACAAGGCCGTACAACTACAATACAACAAAATAATATCATCCTCTATAATCACACTTGCCCTCTTTTCGTGGAACTTTCTTGCATACGAATATCTTCC
>REGL01000459.1:159925-184811 GCA_004194395.1 Aurelia aurita complex sp. Pacific | reverse complement strand
CACTACCCTCTTCATGGTGATCTTCAATATCGATTAAATCCTCGTATGGTTCTCCTTGTATCATCCATTTATGTTGCTTTACCTGCACAATTGAATACCTTTTATTCGAATCAACTATCAGCATGTGACGAATCAAGTGCTCACAATCTGCAAAATAAAAAAGATTTTCATGTTTAAAGGAGCTGCACAACCTGTTCTCTCTGCGTTGAGCTGCGAGTCAATTCATCGAATATGTTTAGGCTACACACAACACAGCTAACAGCAAATTTGCACAGAGAATAGTAATCCAAAGTATCTGCGACAATCTCGGCAATCGAAGCTTTGGTGGAGGATTTGTTTTATTTTTCCAACTCCGAATATTTGAAAGTTTTAATGGATATCCAAAGTTTCATCACATTTCATAGACATAGACATAGACAAGAAAACACTAGAATGAAACTTACGCAGAAGCTGCGATGAAACTAGCCGCCATTAAATCCGAAGCCCTTGGTCACCCGCGAGGGTTGTCCCGTACTTTCCGATTGTTTACAAAAATCCTGTACAGCCCCCTTAATTCAAAAAATTTCTTACAAGCTAAATTCCAAAAATCCTAAGCTTTCTCTCCCTAATGCAGGCAAGTAGCAGCAGATACATTGCAAATGAAGACGTTTTCTATATGTTTGAACTCCGTAGAATTTGCCAGTGCAATCAGATTTTTCATGCCACCAACGATTATAAGGATACAGCTGGATTCTGAGCGACGAGTTTCAAATGTGTTTAGCCTAAACACACGAAAGGCAACAGGCAGGCGAAAGAAATTGTACGCCATGCACCAATTAGAGAGGAATTTTCATTGAATTTCATGATATTGGCCAGCTGATCTTGATCTTTGTTCACAAAAATCTTGTCCAGCCTCTTTAAAAGTAGTCCGTCCCCTCGATAATTTCTTGCATCCAAAAAAGGAAAGTCATTCATGCATAATTTTCATGGCCATGAAAATTACGCACGGATGACCTTACAGTTGTCGAATAAAGTAAATTAGCGCAAATTTTTGGAATGTTCAGTAGAGATCTTTATCGACTTTTTCATTCATCAAGGGGACAGCCTGCCTTTAAATAAAATGAGTGTGACGCATATCATGTTTGGGACCACACCAGTAGATGTTGTAAAATGATGACAATTTCGCTTAAACCATATTTAATTCATGAAGACAAATCCAATTATTTCACAGTTGTTTCGACAAGTTCAATTGAATTATTTCGAGACAGCCAGTGTCATCCTCAGCTGGGAAATCTGAACGCGAGCTGAATACGTGCTTGCAAGCACGAAGTACGAGAAGCTTTGGCAAGAAACTGTCCGGCACTTTGTCTGTTCAAATCAATGTGAACTTGGTCACTGCATTTTACAGTCATTTATTTAAATAATCGAAAATTATAATGTGACATGATCTTTATAAGATACCGGGTGAGTCAATAAAAAGAATCCCCGTTTGAAAGGTCACGGCTCCCTGGATATCAAGACGAAGATATCGGCAAATATATAGTTTAATGGTAGATATAGTGAACGATGAGAAAAAAGAGAGACAACATCTTCAGTTTAATGGTAGACATGTTTAAATCCATTTCAAAATTTACCGGACTGAAATCGGCCACTTCGCTCTGAAATTATGAGGGATTTTCTCGAGAAATCCTCTTCAACAAATTTCCCTAACATTTCTGCCTTACGCTGGCCTTACAGCAATGACTTCTGGATGCTTTAGCACGTGCTATCCTCTTGGGAGGATGAACAAGTTTCCTCCCTCTGGTATCAATAACCAATTCAGGGGGATTCCATTCTCTCAAGAGGACAAAATGCATGAATACATATGAGTGTCATCATCTTTAGGAAGGAAAACCAAGGAAGATTTGCTCATTGTTTTCGTTCGTTTTTGCAGGTTTTTGGAAGGGGTTTTCTGCAGAAAATCACCCATATCCACGGGAAGGAATGGCCGATTAAAGCTGGATAAATTACTGAACCTATAGACTTATGACGATGAGTCCCTTGTATCCCTGCGGTACCTTGCTCACAGGGACTCATAATGAAACAGTTAAAAACCTGACCCTATCTTCTGCATTCGATTGATCGAATCCGGATCGAACGACTGCTTCGGCTCTGTTCAACGGTCACTCCTCAGAAAGGAAATGCGATAGAAACCACGGTAAGCAGGCACTTAATCAACAAAACTTGGTATTCATTTGAAGAAGAAAGTTCACTTTACCTGGTGAGTGCAAAATAAGTCTTTTAATGCTGCAATTTAAGACCAAAACATACCAGAGAATCTTCAAGTACCTGGCGCAGCAACTTCCTTCAAATTCAGTCAACTGCGTCGATCGAATCGAAGATTCGAAAATTATTGTTCTTTGCCAAATCTCGCATTCTGATTGGTATGCTAGGAATCCCAGCACATTAGGCCTAATAGGGTCAGGTTTTTCAGAGTAATATTATGAGTCTCTGTTGACTGAAGCGCCATCTTGAGGTCAAAGAGCACAGGGAAACAAGAGACTCATCGTCATAAGTCTACTGAACCTAATTGAACATATTTGCAATAAAACGAGGCAGTTTTCAATATTATTGCTTTTAAATTCAGGGAGCAGTGGCCTTCCAAACGCGGATTCTTTTCTTGACTCACCCGGTATTAACTCGGCGAATTTTCAGCGGATTCGCAAGATAATAATGATTAAAATTAATTAAGGTCTCGAGGTTAGAATTCCGTTGCCATTAAGCCCGTTTATTCATACGTTATTTCTCAATATCTAAAATAAGATGAAACCATTCGTTTTGGGACACCGCGTGGTTTCTGCCATTCCTCTTGTATCATGGATAATACGTTAAGTGGGAGACATAGTTAAAGGACAAGTCTGGAGTTGGTATGATTGATGATTAGATACAAGATTGTATTGTTATGAATGGAGCATAGGTTTCAAATCTTTAAATCGGCATAAGAAGGTGGGTGTAAAATTCGATGACCTATTTCTTCCAGTTGAATGGCTTGAAAGAAACTTTAGCTACTTACCTATAATTCTAGCATTGGACTTTTAAAAAAATTTGAATATATTTTTGACATTACAGCGTATTTTATATTCTAACTCAATTGAGGACGTGACGTCATCAAATTTCTGAATCATAAACAAGAAGAGTGATAGATTATTGCTTGATACCATATTGTAGACATCCATCAACTATGGTTTTCTTCGAAATCATTTCAGTTTAGAAATTACGATGGTTTTAAGTTTTCTTAAAATATTATTCTTGAATTCTTGAAAAAGAAGGAAAACACTCTTAATCTGAAAATATTGAAGATTTCGAAAAAGTCCAACGGTAGAATTATAGCAAAACAGCTGAAGTTTCTTTGAAGCCATTCGGTTCAAAGAGATAGGTCATTAAATTTTACAGCAACCTTTTTAAAGATTTGGAACCTATGCTTATGAATGGTGTGTCGAGCTTTTTCCCGTCAATTTTCGTCTCTTCTCTTCGAAATTACGCATTCAAATAAGCGACTTGTGCGTAGTGATGTCATCATGCGCCCAGATCTTTGTGCGTCATGACGTCACTACGCACAAGTCGCTCATTCGAATGCGTAATTTCGAAGAGAAGAGACAAAAATTGACGGAAAAAAGCTCGATACATCATTCATAACAACGTAAGCTGGTAGCTTATCATCAATCATACTAAAGTCCCAGACGGTGTTGTGGCGCAGTGGTGTAATCCTCTGACTTTGCAGCCAGAACAGTCAGGTGGACAGGGTTCGATACCTGGTAGAGCCCCATCACTTGAGTGCCATGACAAGGGGTCGCAGACTCGATTAGGTCTTCTCTATTTCTGCGATCCCAGCGCTTGGCGCTAAAAAACTCAACTTCAACTTCACTTCAGACTTATCCTTTAAGAATGAGCAGAAACTGATAAAATCATATTACCTGACGACATAAAGTAAGGCACCCTGAATCTTCCAGCAAGCACTCTAGACTTGAGTTCAGGCAGTGTCTTTCCATCGAAAGGAAGCGTTCCACACACAAGAATATAAAGTACAACTCCCATACTCTGTAACAAGAGAAAATTGATAGCATCAGGACCCAAGCGGTGTCTTTCCATTGAAAAGTAAAGTTCTACATGCAAGAAAGGGGAGTTTACGAATAGAAGACAGCAACTGCCGCTGCCAATGCAAGCCTATGATCATGTTGTTTTAGAAATGAAATGAAATGAATGAAAAGAAATGAAATGAAAAATTACTTTGTCAATTTTAAAAGGAAAGTAAACACACTTTGTTTTTAAATTCAGAACATGAGTTATTAAGTTTTTTTACAGTTTTTACTCTTGCCTCTTGTAAGTTTATCCCTTTATTTTACAAACTTTAATTTTAACAGGACCCTTAGTGATAGCAGTAAGACAATTACTGAAAAGGTTATCAGTATAAGTATGGTATATTACTATTATTATTATTATTTAATCTAGTTTAGCCAAGGGTATACTTTTTTGCAATTTTGGCCTAGCAACGGTCTTGCCAAGGGTATCAGTTTTGACAATATTGGTCTAGCGAACGGTCATGATATCATATTTGGAACAAATTTGACAATATTGATCCAGAGAATGGTCAAAATTGGTCTAGCCAAGGGTGCCATTTTAATTGGTCCAGAGAATGCTCAAATTGGTCCAGCCAAGGATACCATTTTCGTAAAAATTAGTCTAGCCTACGGTACCATTCGGCAGAACCCTACCTAAGATTTAGCCAAGAACTCCCCCCTCCCCCCCCCCCGTGATCTAGGCCTTCCAAGTAAGATCTGCTCACTCTAAAGGCACATTGTCGTAGCACTGATTGGGTAAACAAGGCAATCCAAAACAACAAGTATAAGACAAGCTTTAGTAATTTCGATGTACGTCAAAATTCACGAATGTGATAACGATCTGACTCTCTTTATTCTCGAAAGAAAGCATAAAACAAAGGCAAAATGGCCAAATCTCAAGGGCCAGATCTGTTGTCCGCAATTTCAACTTGACATCTAGCCAATCAAATCCACGACAGCGTGCCTTTAAATTTTAGTTTTGAAGAGGAAGTACTGTTCTCAGGCATGTCATTGAAGAAGGATGTTTGTTCTCCCAAATTTTCAATACTCGCTGATATTGTTGCCTGACATCAGATCTGAGACAGACTTTAACTTTTTCGAAGTAGTAGTTGTTGTTGTTTTTTGTAGTGTATTGTAATTTTTGAATTGTAAGTGCCTTTCATGGTGGGAACTCCGATGATCTAGTGTCTATTTCCACAATGATAGGCACAGTAGTTGTATTTTTGAGTTTTCTTCTTCTTTTAATTGATTATATAAAAAAGGGATGTTTCGTCTTGGCCGGTTGAGTAATATGTAAAACGTAGGGCATATGAAATGATACTTGGCTTGTACGATACACGATCACGCCCAGGCTGCCGCCGCCGTCCTTGTAGCTATTGTAAACGCTCTAGTACAAAGGACAACACCCATAATTAATAAAAAGATAAACTTGATAACAGCAAATCTTTCACTAACAACTGGAAAACAGAAGTGCGATAAAATCTCAAAAACCGAAATCAATTGGTATCATTAGCAAGATTATTTAAGTAAGATATGACTTCAAGGAGAAATGTCTGAAGAGATCATTTCTTACCATGGGATATTTCTTTAAAAGGTTTTCAAAACAAGCTATAGCTCTAAGATCAAATGTTGGGTTCCATCTCGGCAACGGAAAATGTCAGATTCTGGGCGAATTTTGAAAAGGTCATCGTGGACCGAACAAAAATAGATATTTTTCAGTAACATGATAGCCAGCATAGGTTCCAAATCTTTAAAAAGGCTGGTGTAAAATTCAGTGACCTATTTCTTTGATCTGAATGACTTCAAAGAAACTTAAGCTATTTCTCTATAATTCTACCGTTGGACTTTTCTGAAATTTTCGATATTTTCAAAATTAGTGTTTTTTTATTTTTTCAAGAATTCAAGAAAAATTTTCAAAAAAACTGAAAACCATTGTAATTTCTAAACTGTTTGAAGCAACGTGAAATAATTTCGAAGAAATTCATAGTTTATGGATGTCTACAATATGGTATCAAGCAAAAGTCTGTCACTTTTCTGATTTATGATTTAGAAATTTGATGACGTCACACCCTCAAATGAGTTGAAATGTAAGATATGCCAAAATTTTGAAAAATATTCAAAACTTTTGAAAAGTCCAACGGTAGAATTAAAGATAAGTGACTAAAGTTTGTTTCAAGCCACTTAGTCCGAAGAAATAGATCACAGAATTTTACACCCACCTTTTTACGCCTAGTTAAAGATTTGGAAGCTATGTTATGATAGCCCCTTTAGCTATTCTACAAAGGCGTATGAAACGAAGGGCGTTTTTACAAATTATGTAGAATGTCCACAATAGTTATAGCAGTTGTGACACCACTCAATAGAGCCTAAAGTATAAAATGTATGAAAATATCGCCCGATCTAGACTCTTTGGTAGAATAGCTGACAGGTCTATTTCTAATAGTTGAGGCAGAATTACACATACGCCTTCTTGTTACACGGAAAAATACAGACAATATGTAACATACCCAAACATCAGTTGCTGGTCCATTGTATTCTTTTCCTTCAAACAGTTCTGGAGCAGCGTATGGTGGGCTACCACAGCATGTCTTCAGCTTGTACCCAGGCTCAAATCTATTGCTGAAACCAAAATCTACAAGAGAACACAAACACGCGGTTAAGATTTATCTGCTGTAAGATGTACCATAAGAGAACACATAACGCTAGTCGGTTTGATAAGATCATTTCAAGCATCGTATTTCGCCACATAACAAACCAGATACCAAGTCCCTTCTCATTATATATTTTTTGTTCGCTTGTTTATTCGTTTTACTGGCCTGTTTTTATTGGTAATTTGTTCTTCGCACGAACCAAACTGACGAGAGTGCGACGAAACTAGGATTTGGTGATTTCACGTTTATCTTTTCAGCAGTTACTGGTGAGTTACTAACTTATTTCTTTCCTTTCAGGTTTTAAGATTAATTTGGTTTTATCTTACAGGATTTAACAGTTTTTCTCTTGTCACAGGCTTATTTTGGTTATTGTTTCTTTTACAGGAGTTAATAGTCTTCTTTCTACTGATTTCGGTGTTTTGTTGCATCTATGGGTTTAATATGATGAGTCCGTTATTTAAGGCTATTTTCATTCGTTTTAGTAGCTTCGTGCAATTTTATGTAGCTTTAAAAGTCAGACGTCAGGTCAGATTCGCGTAAACACAAAATTGCTAAGCAAAATCATTTCAGACGTTTCATGCGCAGACATTTTTACGTGACATTTGGTCTTAGACAGATTTTAGTTCTGTATGTAATGGCTACGGAGTAGTCATAGCCTTTTGTAGCCTCACTCCATGAGGATCCTCAAGTTACGCTCATCTCATCTCGTCGAGTTGAATTGTTGTTGTTGTTGTCGCTGTGCTGAGGTGTAGATGTAGCGCCATCAGCTCAGGCAACAAGCGAACCTACGACATGTAATCGAGTCCAAGCCTTTTGCTCTCCGTGGTATGGCCTTGTAGTATCGTAAAGTAGTTCGGCCCCTTCCCCTTTTCAATGTTCGTAAATTTTAGGAGCACCGGAACAAACGTCAGCTCATCATAACCACATTCAACGTATTATCATTATGTGCAGGATTGTAGGCTGCGCTTAAGAAGTATCCAGGGACTCAGTTACGGATGTTCCCTTTCCTATCGTCCTTACGATAACTCACCAGTACCGGTGACAAAAGCAACATATTGGGAAAGTCTCTCTATTAAAGAGGCCAGCAGACTTTGTTCGACCCTCTTCAGCAACGAAAACAGCACCCTTAAAGGGGCTCCGTCGCCAAACTGTAAATAAATTTGTAAACACCGCAGGTGTCCATTGTTCTCCATTTTTTTCTGCAGTTTGTTTGGTGGCTTCACCCAAGCCACCAAAAAATGCCCGCTAAAAATCCACTTATATCCAAGAAATCGTAAAAGATGTGAATGTGTGGTTTTTTCCTCTGTAAAGCACAAAGATTTATCTTCAAAATGATGCTTTCATTTTCGAAAAAAACAGGTTGTTTCGACCGAAATTTGGAGACGGAGCCCTTTTAATCATTAGATCATTAACGGCGATATCAAACGCAACTATAGAAATACCCATATCTTACTAGATCTGCCCACAGCTCATTGGAAATGCCCATTCCCATATCCCGGTGGAAATCCCCAAATCTCACACTCTAAAATTCATATATATATAAGGCAAAGAGAAACCCATGCTTTATTGAAACAAAAACCGCAATCTCAGTACAAACTACCGCAAAGAACTGCATCAATATTGTTCGTAAAACTTCACAGTAGTTTCCAATCAAGATAAGGTCTAAAGCATTTTTCGAAGAATGTGAGGCACCAGGTTTTGAGAAATTCCTTTGATACTTATGCCGCCTAATTTTCATGAGTTGAAAATTCAAGGCTAAAGCTGCTCAGTTCCCATCCATCTTAGCGATAAGCAAAACTGTGGCACCACGAAATACCTAATAAGCTGCCCACATATATTTGATCAACAAGGCCTTACTTTCTATGAGCAAGGCTAAAAGGATGTTAAAAGCTTCCGTTTTCAAACGACATCTGGTTTTCCAAGTGGCAGGTGAGTGAATCTCTCGACTGTGAAAACATACGAAAACAGTTGCTCCTTTAGTGGGCCAATACAAAGCAAAGATCAATAATAACAATAACAATAATAATAATAATAACAATAATAATAATAATAATAATAATAATAATAATATAAAAACACCACTGTTTATTTGAATACGTTTCGATAAAAATCTTCTTCAGTTAAACTAAACCAGAGGCCAGCCGAGTATTTATACATTTTAAAATCTTATTTACATGACAATATATTTACACAACCTAAGCAAAAATCATGCCAAATTATATTACAAACAATGAAATAGCATTTACCGCCACCACTGTTAAAAGAAAGTTTTTAAGTTTTAGATGACTCCCAGTAAACAACCATTTTGAGATATATGCGTGGCACCATTAATTAGCACACCCTGGGACTGGAAACTCTTCTGTTATTGAAGCCAAGCCAGATTGCATTCTTTGATTTTGGCGCAGGGAAGCTTATTTTGAAGTAAATTCTGGCGCATCTGAAAGTTCGGGGTACAAGCAAATTGTATAAACAAACTGCCAAAGCTGGCCCTTTTACAGAGTTATGGCACGGGTGCGGCTAGAATCAGTCAAAGTGGCGCGGGGAAGATCTTCCCTGCCACACATATATCTCAAAATGGTTGTTTACTGGGAGTCATCTAAAACTTAAAAACTTTCTTTTAACAGTGGGGGCGGTAAATGCTATTTCATTGTTTGTAATATAATTTGGCATGATTTTTGCTTAGGTTGTGTAAATATATTGTCATGTAAATAAGATTTTTAAAATGTATAAATACTCGGCTGTCCTCTGGTTTAGTTTAACTGAAGAAGATTTTTATCGAAACGTATTCAAATCAACAGTGGTGTTTTTGTATTTTATTTTCTGTTTATACATGATGGTGGTTTAGTTTATATAATAATAATAACAATGACGATGATAATAATAACACGAATCTTTATACAGGATTAACACTTCAACGTTACTGCTATTATCAATGTCCCCGAGAACACATTACCACTGACAGTTAGTGAGCAACAAATATACAATAATAATAATAATAACAATAACAATAACAATAACAATAATAATAATAATAATAATAATAATAATAATAATAATAATAATAACACGAATCTTTATACAGGATTAACACTTCAACGTTACTGCTATTATCAATATGTGTACTGATTAACGTTAGAAGAGATCATAAAAATTGTTACAGCAATTGCATTAATATCATATGTTACATATTTAAAATAAGAAGCCTAAATCATATACTACATAACTAAAATAAGAAGCTTAGGTAAAATGTTGCTTAAGATGCTGTTCATAGGCATTGAATGATTCAGTTTTCCGTTTGTTAATAGGCGGTTCATGTTCTATGTTTCAAGATCCACAATGTCTTTCAGAACCAATAATAAATCATTTACCCAGACAGACTCCAAATATTTGTGCGAAAACAGTTATTCTTTTAGAATAAATAGAATAAATAAGTACCTGCAATCTTGATATTATTGTTTTCATCAAGAAGTAGATTCTCAGCCTGAAATGAAGGGTATTCTCAATACATCTACTTTTCTTATAAGACATTGGGGGTTTGAGCCACTACTATAAGCTAGTTAAAATTATCAAGATTTTGAGTTCTCAGATTTTCTTATGAGATTCTTAAAGAGTATCAACGGAGGTAAAAGCTACGCGCGGAAGGGGTATGGGTATTCTATTATTAACCTATTGTATTTAATGATGTCCACGCGTGCAGGCATATTGTTTAGCTAGAGGAACAATAACGTGCGTAGAAGTTTTCTTTGTCCTATTTATGGATTACCTCCACTTAGTTCCTTCACTTTAAAGAGCCACTGCTAACCATGATCCTTTGTGGCACCAAGGTCGACTTTCGTATTATCTGAAAGTCGTTTCTGGCCTAAATTCTCGTTGCCTTGCTTTTAATTCGGCACACAAATGATCATGTTTGACAATGAGTTTTTAGCGTAGACAAAAGCATAGAGTCCAAACGTTGATATTTCCCTTTCTCCAATTTCAAAGGGTCCTTCGCAACGGGCATACCTCGCATACCTCGCACGTGCCATCTCTAGTTGCACAGCAAAGAATGCTCGCAAAGCCTCTATGTTAGCAGAGGGTCTTTAAAGGTGCCATAACAATCTTCATGTCCATTACCGTTGTGAACATTTCAAAATGAAGTTTTTTATGCTTTTCCAATGTTTAGACATTATTCAAGTACCTTCCGAGTAATATGGTACAGGAAACAAGTGAAAATAATGTTAAAATATGCCAAGGAGTTTCTTCATTAAAATCAATTGTTTCTTAAACTATATTTTTCCACTTATCATTTCCCAGTTTCTTAACTTTTAGTCGATCTGGGAGTTGAATTTCTTATACAATAAGAGGTCTCTAAAAAAATACGTGCAATGCATAATAAATCATTTTGGCCGCCGAGTAGACATATCGTTTTGGTTCCAGATATTGCTAACATTGGATTATAGAACTGAATTCTAACCCTGTCGCGCCACTCAGATTGTTTGCATATGTCTGTGATAAAGCTCTTTATTTCATCCTAAATTTGGATTCAAAACTCTAGCAGGAATAAGTTTCGCTAAGTCAACAATAAGTCACCAATGGGTCACCCAACAGTTGTAGTATGTCTGCATAGCAGATATTGAAGCATTAACTTGTAACTGATATCTTTACCTGGATTGACTATATGAGCATCAATTTCCGCACTGAATTGAATGGTCTTCGCTTGAAATGGATACAACTGATACTTGTATCAGCCCCAGGGGGGGGGGGGTACTCAGGTATATTTAGGATAGGAGTGCTCAGGCTGGGGTATAACGCATCAACCCAACAAAATAATGTCTCGCATGAAAATAGACCCAAAAAAAAATAATTTTTCCGACCTTACATACCCAAAAGTTATGAAGTCCGTATCTTAAATCTGCATAAAAGTGCCCTAACTGATTAGATTTCTCATAATGTGTTCAGACATTTTGTCCTTTGATTTCAGTACTGTTACCTGACTCTAATTTTGTTTGTAAATTATATTTTTCACAATTTTTTTTAGTTTTTCTCAGTTGAGACCCAAAAAAATAACTGCACAAATCATTGACCCAAACAATTAATCCTTCCCTAAATTTTAGACCCAAAAAAGTAACCTGAGCATCCCTATCCTGAAAATACCAGAGTACCCCCCCCCCCCCTCTTGGGTATCAGCGAACAGATATGAAGGAGACATAAACGATGCGTTGGAACGAACACAAGGGCTCACGATGTTAGTCAAATCTTTAAACCGTTGAAGTAGAATACAAAATGGAGCGACAATGAAATAAAATAAAATAAATACCTTGAGATCTCTATGCACTATCCTCATTTTATGAAGATATTCAACAGCAGATAAAATCTGATGAAATGTCTTCCTTGCTTCTTTTTCTGACATCCTACCTCGTTTCACAAGATGATCTACAAGGAAGATCAACACAGTTATCGTAACATAGGGCTCGAATCGTTAACAAGGTCGGTGTAAAATTCTATTACAATCTTCTTTGAATAATCTTTGAAATAAATGGCTTGGAAGGAACTTGGGCTTTTTGCTTTAAATATACCGTGGAAATCTACTCATACCTTCATTTTATCAAAATGGTGGCATATATTAAATTTGAGGCTATGACGTCGTCAAATTTCTAAATCCTAAACCAGAAATGCTACAGATTTCTATTTCCCACCAGATTGTGGACCTTCATGAACTACGGTTTCCTCGAACAATATATCATTTTCCGTCTATTTGTTTAGGTTTTATGATGATTTAATTTTTTTCAAATTTTCCATGAATTCTTTCAAAAATAATTACAATGCGGCCATTTTGAAAAATCAAGATTGTCCATGCCAGATTTACAGCGAAGTACCACAAGTTCCTTTCAAGCCAATCAATTTAAAGAACAATATGATTGTGCCATCTCTTGGTTGGCCTTTGTTATCGCCATAATCACGGGCCATGAAAATTTACTATTCTTTGTACATTTTGACCCACTTGGTACTTTTAGGTGATGTTAGGCCCCGTTCACACTGCTCCGTTTTTGTACAAAAACGGAGAGAAAAACCTTCGTTTTTGTGAAAGTGCTCACACTGATCCTTACAAAAAGGCACAAAGACGGAAGTTTTCCGAAACACTCTAATATTCAACAATGAGTTTCACAAAACCAGAACAATATGAACGCACGAAAACGGATATCTTTGGCTCCGTATTTGTAATCATGTGGATCATCGTGAACGGACAAATACAGATGTTCTCCCTCCGTTTTTGTACAAAAACGGAGCAATGTGAACACGTAGCTTCGATGCATCGAAAATGCATCATAACAAAAACGGGGCAATGTGCACGGGGCCTAAGAGTTTGGTTTCCTATCAAATATTTTCTCGTAAACAATACGTGTGGTCGGTTCAGAAATGCAAAGATTTGTTGCTCCACGATGGCGTCAATTAATGTTACGCAAACAAAATCTCTTTGTCGAAAACCTCTGGGGAAAGCATCTGGTGTTTTCCACTCATAAAGAACAACCAGTGAGTTGACATGCAGAGAAAAGCCCACGTATACGAACCATGATTTTCCAGACGCCCTGCATTGATTCTTACTGATTCAGGACGTTATAATTAAGATAACTCTGATACTTCACTGGTGAGCAGTTAGTTGCTGTTTCTTAACAGTACCTTTTAACAGCATCGAACCTATCGATGAGCTGTAAAAAGGATGTCTTTCAGAGGATCGGGCTCTAATCATTCAAATCTTTGAAAAGGTGGGTGTAAAGTTCTATAACATTTTTCTTTGAATTGAATGACTTGAAAGAAGCTTATGGTACTTTGGTGTAAATCTGCCTTGGACATTTTTTGATATCTTGATTTTTTCTCAAAATGGCAGCAATTTAATTATTTTTGAAAAAATTCATGGAAAATTCTGAAAAAATTTAAATCTTCGAAAATTCTAAACCAATAGAGGGATAATGATATAAACCTTCAAGAAAACCATAGTTTATGAAGGTCTACAATATGGTGGCAAGCAGAAATCTGTAGCTTTTCTGGTTTAGGATTTAGAAATTTGTTGACGTCATAGCCTCAAATTTAATAAATGCCACCATTTTGAAACTAATCAAGATATCAATAAATTTCCACGGCAGATTTACAGCAAAAAACCCTAAGTTCCTTCCAAGCCATTCATTTCAAAGAAAACTGTAATAGAATTTTACACCGACTTTTTTAAGATTTGAGCCCGGTCTTTCAGTACTGGATGAGTAGAAAAACAACCCCTTTAAAGACACTGCTCCCAAGACGATAATATCGGCAAGTATATCATTTCATACTGGATATATTCAAATCCATTTTAAAATTCGCCCGATCAAAATCGGCCACTCTGTTCTCGAACTATGAAGAATTTTCTCGAGAAAGCCCCTTCAAGAACCTTGAAAACGTGCTTCCATCTCTTCTATGGCTGAAATACCCTGCCCTTAGGCTAAGAAATCAAACCTAGGCTCATCCTTAGAGGAACGTTATCCTGCCTCCTTGAAACAATGATATGAATCTACAAAGCGTAGGTTTTCCATGTGTCACTGCATTTTGGAATGATGTTATCACGTTAAGTCTAGTGATTTTTGTTTAATAAATAATTTCTCATGGCAAGTGCATCAATGTGGGTGTCGACTTAACACTGTGCTAATTATTCAAAAGAAGCTTGATTTTCTGAAAANNAAGAACCTTGAAAACGTGCTTCCATCTCTTCTATGGCTGAAATACCCTGCCCTTAGGCTAAGAAATCAAACCTAGGCTCATCCTTAGAGGAACGTTATCCTGCCTCCTTGAAACAATGATATGAATCTACAAAGCGTAGGTTTTCCATGTGTCACTGCATTTTGGAATGATGTTATCACGTTAAGTCTAGTGATTTTTGTTTAATAAATAATTTCTCATGGCAAGTGCATCAATGTGGGTGTCGACTTAACACTGTGCTAATTATTCAAAAGAAGCTTGATTTTCTGAAAAACAATCAATTTCATGCAGGCTTTTCCGTGAACGTTGCTCAAAAACATTCGTTCACTTCGTAATATTTAGGAGACTGCTCGAGACTGTTCGCCGTTGTGAAAACTATTCAGAATAACGGATGAGTCAGAACAATTTCTATGTAAAATTCCAATTCACCCTTTCAAGATAAGAGGCGCGAAAGCGGAAGTATTTTGCTGTTTGAGATTTTGCATTTTTGAGGCTAAAATCTTGTTCTGCGTACAAAGTTTAGCAAGAAAAAAATTTTCACATTCATATATGTCTTTATTTCGAAATTATGGCAATTTTAAGAATTTAAAGTCATAAGGGCTTTGACCGCGAAATCAAAACTTTGGACAAATCTTGTCCAAACTTCAATTTCACGGTCAAAGCCCTTATGAATTCAAATTCTTTATATCACCATAATTTCGAAATAAAGACAGATACGAATTTGAAAATTTAATGAACACTAAACTTTGCACGCAGAATAAGATTTTAGTCTAAAAATTGCAAAATCTCAAAGAGCAAAATATTTCCGCTTTCGCACCTCTTATCTTGAAAAGGTGGATTATTCATTGGATTCCTTCAAATTGAAACCTCGTGTAAACAAGGACAGATTTCGTAATACAATAGCATCAGTTGCTTTTGTTGACACCTGAATTCCAAGCGATTCGCGATTGCAGACAATGGAAGTTCTCTCAACCAGCAATTCAAAGCAAGCGAAGCCGCAAATGTTGCCCCGAAACCCAGGTAGCTAGCTCGCTCGTTGTGCATTCCAGAAATTGTTTTTAAGAGTAAACATAAGCATCTATCGAAAGAAGAAGAAGGATATATCTAAACATCTACCGCGGGCATTTTTTTCTTTGGTTCAAGAGCTGAGCAGTAAGTGTTTTAATTACACCTAAAGATACGAGAATTGAATCGCCTCCCAATCGGCTTTATACCTAACAAATAAAATGCCCGAGGCAGATGTGTAGATAAACCCCTCTTCTTTCGATATATGCTCATATTAGCTCTTGGAAACCATTTCTGGAATGCACAACGAGCGCGCTTGCTACCTGGGTTTCAGAGAACTTTTGCGGCTTTGTTTGCTTTGAATTTCTGGTTGAGAGAATTTCTTTTGTCTGAAATTGTGAATCGTTTTGAATTCAGGTGTCAACAAAAGCAACTAATGCTATTGTGTTACAAAATCTGTCCTTGTTGTTACAATTTGAAAACGATAGAAAATTAAACGCTACGAAGCTCGTTGCAATCTCTGTGAAAATGGGGCTGCATATTGACCAAAAAAGAAGCTTAAAGAGTCAGTTTGTTAGGGAGATGAGATATGGCGGGGATGCGGTTTGTCCGAGGAAACTCATGTATCCCCTGTGCAGTACGTTAATGCTCGTGCGCATGTCAGAGCTCCAACCCAAAACACTGCTGTGCATGAGCATTAACCTACTGCACGGGGGGACACATACGTTTCCTCAGACAAACCGTATCTCGTCTCCCCAACAAGTCATCCTTGTTTCGAAAGCATCGAAAAGTGTTGTGTTTTCATCGTTTTCAAGTGTTACGACACCGGTTTCAAATTGTGCAGGTTAGAGTTACATTTTCAAATTCTGCCGTTTTCAAATTGTGTTGGCAAAAAAGTGTGCCACTTTCGTGTGAACGGGAGGCCTATCCGTAATAAGTCTATGCTGTCTTCAATTTTTGCCGGTATCGTGTGAACACAGTCTGAATCAATGAATCTCCCTTGCTGGATTCAAATGTAAACATTAGTCTACCCTTAGTTAACAATTTCGTGAGGCAATGAGCTTAGAATGGTTTCAATCAATCACAAACGTTTCTTCTTTGCAACTCAGAAAGTACTCATTCACTCACCAAATATTTCCCCTCCAGCTGCATTTTCCGTCACCAAGTACAGCATACGGTCAGTGTGCATTACCTAAGAATAAATAAGAAAAAGACTAGAAGATTATGATCCATAGCTATGCTAGATATCAATCATCTTCAGCATAGATTCTAAATCTTTAAAAAAGTCAGTGTAAAATGCTACGACATACTTCTTTGAACCAAATAGACAAAATCGGGTAAAGTTTGCTTGCACAAATTTCAAGTCATGTGATCAATCTCTTGATCTTTTGATTTCTCTAAAATATTTCGTGCCATGCAAAGTTGTGCCATGAGTGCAAAATATAGCATGATAATAAAACTTCCCAAGAGGATGGTCACATGACTTAAAATGGGTGAAACAAACCTTAGCCAATTAACAAGGACAGATTTGGTAAGACAATAGCACGAGTCGGTTTTGATTGACACCGCAATTCAAAGCGATTAGCGATCACGGACAAAGGAAATTCTCTCAACCAGTAATTCAAAACAAGCAAAACCGCAAAATTTTCTTTGAAACCCAGGTAGCTAGCTCGCTCGTTGTGCATTCCAGGAACTGTTTTTAAGAACAAACAAGAGCATATATCGACAGACGAAAGATATATCTACACATCTACCGTGGGCATTTTATTTCTTTGGTTCAGAAGCTGAGCAGTAAGTGTTTTAATTATACCCAAAAGATTACGAGAATTGAATCAGCTCCCAATCGGCTTCTGAGCCAAAGAAATAAAATGCCAGAGGTAGATGTGTAGATATATCTTTCTTCTTTCCATATATGCTCATGTTTGCTCTTAAGAACAATTTCTGGAATACACAACGAGCGCGCTAGCTACTTGGGTTTCAGAAAAACTTTTCGGCTTTGTTTGTTTTGAATTTATGGTTGAGAGAATTTCCTTTGTCTGCAGTCGCAAATCGCTTTGAATTGAGGTGTCAATCAAACGCAACTGTTGGCTATTGTATTACAAAATCTGCCTGGTTTAGCCAATAAGGTATATGGATTCAACCATGAGTGGTTAGACACCGCAGTTGTGCTTGATTTCCGCAGCTTTGTTCTTTGGGGAGGAAAGCATTATTTACTACCACGGAGGAGCTATTCTAATTGCTGCGCAGCGGTGTGAAGCAGAATATAGTCCCGAAAATCACAATTTTCGATCTGTCAAAGTTTCAAACGTGGGACATCACCAAAGAAGATGACACTGGTTTTGCTCCTCCGCCTCAAGTAATTGAATTGTTACTGCGAAATTGGCTGTGTAAAACAAAGGAACAAAAGGACACTAAGAACAGGCTGTGATTGGATAGAACAAATTGGTATATTTGCTTTTAAGTGATTAACGAAAGGAATCGCGAAAATTGATACCCTTCTCGATGGCACGTCCCCGTACCCAAAATATGTGTAGTGCCGCCCCCCCCCGGATCTTTTTACGTTGAACCACAATTCAGCATGAAACAATAACTCGCCAAAATAAAGATAGGAATAGCAGCATTTGTTAAATTTTATTGACTACTAGTTTCAGAAATGTTTCCATGTTCAAGGGAAGTCCTAAATGACCCTCCGCGTGTTTGACACAGCTGCATAAAAAAGAAAATTCAAAATGATTTTTCGCGCAATGATCGATATTATCATTATCATTATCAACACAATTAATGCATGTTCTTTATCTACAAATCTAGACAACGTCACATGCACATAGAAATGAAAAGTAAACTCCCTTTTTCTTATCGTAAAATTTACCAAAATCTCCCTGATAAATCGTTAGTTTCTAGGTCAAACTTTGCACCAAAGCATGAGAAATTTTGAATGATAAGATCAAACGTGAGCTAAATGGACAGTTGAAAACTGGGAGAACTCATGTTTCTTTAGAATTTGGTTACAGTGCCAAATAATTATATTGGATAACAAAGCTAATCATGATCGCTTTATGATGAGATAAGGGTAAAGACAATCTTTGATAAGACCTAACATGACAAGACTACCGTGTGACCCAATAAAAAGTGAAACTTCCTGAAAAATCACTAAAATTCGATTACGTTACCGATCTTAACAGTTTCTTTTTGTGTGGTTGGATCAACGACTGAACAAATTTAATACAATAAAAACCCACAAAAAAGCAACTGCATCCTAGAAATTGAAGTGGTGGCAGGGAACCGTAGTCTCACCAAAAATCGAAGAACCAAGATTGCGACGATTATCATTTTCAATGTCATTTTCAGTCCTTCCCAATCATCATATGGTTGACAAAGTTCAGAAAGAAGAGACAAATTCAGGTTGACGTCATTTCCATAAAATGTTAGCAGTGAACAAATCTTAGTGACAAATCCAGTGATAAAAACACCCGGGGGGGGGGGCTACTTAGTATATTTTGCTGACGGGATGTGCACTCCTTTCCGGGTATCGATTTCGCCTCTTTTTTCTAACGCCGGGTATCAAAAGAAGGCAGTTTTTCTAAAGCCGGTTGTCAAAAGTTTTATTTCATTGTTTTTTGACAAACTTTTACGTTTTAGGGTATGCTTTTCGCCAATTTTTGCTAAAGCCGGCTATCATTTCGAGGGAAAATTTCTAAAGCCGGGTAAAGAATTTTCTCTTTGGAGTGCACACCCCCGTACAATTTAAAGTCAAGTACACCCCCCGGGTAAAAACATTATCATTAAGTCAACACTAAGCCATGTTTTTGTTTCAAAGTTTCGAAGCAGTACTGTGCTCCATCTTCAGAATACATATTTTTTCAAAAGCACGAGGCTATATTTATATAGACAAACAGCAAACTAGAAATGCCTGATTACAACTCCTACGTGAAAAGGGGTGACAGGTAAATAAAGGGGCAAGCCCGAAGGACAATACCTAAACAGAACTAAAGGAATACACGTATTTTTTATAAGAAACTAAGAATTTGGGCCAGTACTGGAAATTTCTTAAAATTATCAGATTTTCAGTGCTCAGAGTTTCTTACGAGTTTCTTAGAGGTTCCATAACACTTTCATGTTTCACTGCCTGTGCCCTCGTGAACATTTCAAAACTAGGTTTTTTCTAAGCCTTTCCAATGTTTAGACATTACTCAAGTACCTTACGAGTAATATGGTACAGGAAACAAGTGAAAATAAATCAAAATATGTTAAGGATTTCCTTTATCAAAATAAATAGTTTCTTAACATATATTTTCCCAGTACTGGAGTTCCTTATTTTTTTGGCGATCTGAGAGTTGAGTTTCTCATGGGCAGTTTCTTATAAAACAATACGTGTGGAGGACTGCTGGGAATTACTGCATCCTCTATTCAACTCAATTAAATGTTTGTAAACCAATCGAACCTGTGCAAGCAGGCTGGGAAACTGTGGATAAAGAACATCTAGGCTGATTTTTCGCCAATCAAGCACATTCATGGTGGCCCATTGATTTTGTCTATCCAAGAGAAGAGTCAGCACACCACACAGGCTGGTAAAATCCCAATATCCCATAAATTCAAAGCCACTTCAAGACTTTGCAATATGACTGAAACTAATGTGGTCCTTTCCACCAATCTGTTTCCACAAATGCACATACAGAAATGTTCACAATCGGTTTCAAATTAAAGAAAGTGTCTTGGCCCCATATTTCTCCTCGCTCGACAGGAAACGTATCAAAAACGACATTGAGCGAAAGAGCGAGCGCTAAGGGAGGAATTTGAATTTTGGTGGAATTAGAATTTTGAGCTCAGTAGAAGGGGTTTGTCCCTTGGGAATGCTATAGCAACCTCTTTTTTTTCAAATCATTGAGTTTTCATGCCAGCTGAATAAATTGTCTTTTTTCCTGATATAAAAAATTGTCTTCCTCGAAAGTGCAATGGTGCAATGACACTGAAACTTATGTCAATTACCATAAAAGCTCTATTAAACCCCCGGGGGTGGGGGGCTCATTTAAGTTTGGACACTTTTTAGTCCATTTTGCACCACATTTTGCGGTTTAAACATACAATTTTACGAGCTAAATACATGAATTCGACAACTTTTTATCTCGAAACACATCAAAATTAATATTTATTTAGCTCAATAAATGGAGAATCTTTGGAAACCTGTGGAATTTGATATAAGTGAGGGGGGCTCAATAGAGAGGGGGGTTTAAGAGAGCTTTTACGGTACTCATTTTTCCCCATCTTACCCTGAAGTTTACTCGACTACATAAGAACTTTTGCAAGTAACTTAGGGTGTGTTTCATTGGTCATTCCAAACCAACCAAATACTGAAAAAAGTAGACTTCCAAGAGATGGAAATATATTTCCCAATATCAAAAACAAATATCTTCAAAACAGCACCTTTGGTATTCACTATGGCGACTTGCTAATGAAAACATGGATCTCTCCAAACTCTGCCAATGTTTCTGCCTTTTGGAGCAGAAGGTTCTGAAGGCCTTCCAAACCTACCAAACTGACCGTTTGAGAACTTCGGAGTCAATCAAACACAAATTCTGAGTGTAACACACCCTAAAATCTTACACCGGTGGATTTTGGATTCATCATGGCACGAACAGCTCTCCAAAGTCCAATAAACCTTCTGCTGTTTGGAGCAGAAGGTTCTGAAGGCCTTCCAAACCTACCAAACTGACCGGTTTGAGAATTTCGGAATCAATCAAACACAAATTCTGAGTGTAACACACCCTAAAATCTTACACCGGTGGATTTTGGATTCATCATGGCACGAACATCTCTCCAAAGTCCAATAAACCTTCTGCTGTTTGGAGCAGAAGGTTCCGAAGGCCTTCCAAACCTACCAAACTGACCGTTTTGAGAATTTCGGAATCAATCAAACACAAATTCTGAGTCTACAAAGTCTACCGTTGTCAAAGTTGGTACCAATCACATACATCACCCTTAGAAAGTAGCAAATAGCAATTTCAAGTTTCCTGTTGAGATACCAGACTTTCTTCTCAAAAAGCAAGGGAGTTTTGATTTTCCCATGAAAAACAGCCAGCGCTCCTGTTATATATAAAATCGGCTCTTGATTGCAATGGAAACAGCAATTCTACAACTACGATCGCACCGCACTTGCAATTAAATTTTTGGTGGATTTAACATTATTCTAATCATATTGCAAACTACAAACGTTTTCAGGAAAAACCTGAGCTAGGCAGATGTCCACAGGAAACAACATGAGGATCTCAAAACGGAATATGAAATGGAAGCCATTGGCAAATTTATCATGCTACCAGGATTCCTGCAAATGGTTTCAAGCATGTCGCAGAATTCTTTCGGAAACAGTAAACTTTGCAAAGGTCTACATCATCACAAAAGTGCAGAAAATGGCTCACGTAGAGTGGTCGAAAACAATCAGTTCAACAATCAGCTTAACCCTATCTGGACCGGGGCCCCCCCTACCAGTTTTGTCTGGGTATCTTTTTTATGATAATTTCTACGCTAACTATTTTTCGTGACTTTTCCTAACTATCCTTTTCGCATCTTTCACCAACATTTCTACAAGATATGTCATGTATTTTTGGAAATATAACAATTTTTTCAGAGAGTAGTTTTCATATCTTGTTTGTTTTACGGTCAAACCCTTTATAACTCCAAACTAAGATAATTCTTGACAGAAGTGAGATACGTGGATGAAATTTTCAGAGCAACCATAAATCAATAAGAAAATATGGAAATAACCAATGTTTTGGTTTCTCTTTTGTATTACGTCATTCATGACGTCATATATCTAATGAATTTAGGTAATAAATATAAGTTATAAATTTCATAATTTTTTCAAAAAATTATGTTTTTCAGAAACTTAGATATTTTATCTGTTAATTAAAGTTATAAGAAGCATAATATTTTTCGTGAGTAAGTTTTTACAGTTAAATCTGTAAGAGTACTGTTTTTGGCCTAAAACAAAGAAAATTGATGACGTCATCGAAAATATAACAATTAGAGTAAAATAAATTAGATATTCGGACGTTTCACATTAAGTTACATGTTATGACCAAATTTCATCTTTCTAGCCATTGTCAATTCGGGGTTCGGAGGGGGGGGGGGTAATTTAGCCCCCCCTCCCTCGGCCTGAGGATGCTCAAAAAAGCCCGGTCCAGATAGGGTTAAAGGCAATCTGTCCCCTTCGATGAATGAAAATAGAATCGATAAAGATCTCTATTGTATATTCCAGAAGTTGGTGTTAATTCGCTTTATCCAAAGAAATCAGGGTCATAGAGACTCNCCCCCCCCCCCCCCAACCCCCACCTTACCCTGAAGTTTACTCGACTACAGAAGAACTTTTGCAAGTAACTTAGGGCGTGTTTCATTGGTAATTCCCAACCAACCAAATTCTGAAAAAAGTAGACCTCACAGAAATGGAAATATGTTCCCCAATCAAAAACAAAAATTTCCAAAACAGCAAATTGGTATTCACTATGGCGACTTGTTAATGAAAACATGGATCTCTCCTAACTCTGCCAATTTTTCTGCCTTTTGGAGCAGAAGGTTCTGAAGGCCTTCCAAACCTACCAAACTGACCGTTTGAGAACTTCGGAGTCAATCAAACACAAATTCTGAGTGTTGCAATTGAGACTGCACAAAAAAACCATGGAAAATATTAGTTCATATCAAACAAATATGAATCAGTTATGAACAGCATGCTTTGAATTGAGCAGCAGAATATTCTCCTGTTTTGAGAACATTTGTTATTGCAACTGAAGGTGAAGGTGAAGTTGCGGTTTGTAGCGACAAGCGCTGGGATCGCAGAAGTAGCTAACCCAGGGGGGGGGGTACTTGACCAGGTTTTGGACGGGGACGTGTCATCGAAGCTTCAAAAACATACCCGTTCCTTATACCAATTTTCCGAAAAAGTACACCCGACCTTATACCAATTTTCCGAAAATGTACACGTTTTTTTTATAAGAAACTTGGATCAGCACTTAGTACTAAAAGTTTCTTAATTTTGCATGAAAATTTCGGTGTTTTAGTAGTAAAAGTTTCTTAATCAGTTGCTTATTTTTTGGGCCTAAAATTGCGGTATTGTTCGAAGTTGAGCCTTCTTCTCGAGAAAGGGTTTCCATTTTGCATTGACATTGTCATCAAGAAGAAGCCATGCCACATCAAGGCAAAAATTTACCAATTTTGCAGTTAAAAGTCAAGAAAAGACGAATGTATCTTTGTTAGAAAGACATCGAATAAGAGAGACACAAAGAAATAAAGTTTTAGAGTTTCTTAACTGTTCTTGAGCGCAGTACTAGAGTTTCTTAATTTTTTGGTCATCGTAGTACTAGTTTCTTATAAACCAGTATCTTATAAAAAAAAACGTGTATATCCGACCTTATACTTATACCAAAATTGTTAAAATCGATACCGTTCCTTATACCAAAATCGTGAAAATCGATACCGTTCCTTGTACCAAAATCGAGACTTTATAAACTTCGGACTTTATATAGAATTTCTGAGACTTTATAAACTTATTTTCTATCAGAACCTCCTTTTTAGAAACTCTGCTCTCAAGAAGAAACTCAAATACTGGCAAAAAAATATTTTTGGCAACTATCAATTTAGTCTAAGAAATCCTTAGCATATTTCTACTTCATTTTCACTTGTTTTATTGCTAATCCCAGCAGTCAGAAGCTACTTGAGTAAAGTCTAAAGATTGAAAAAACTTTAAAAAAAACTTCGTTTTGAAACGTTCACGAGCGCACAGGTGGTAAACATGAAGAAACTCGTGAGAGACTTTACTCAAAATCTGACAATTCTAAGAAACTTTCACTGCAAGCTCAAGAAAAAATACGTGTACCAGTTTATGGTAAGCAAAATAATAAATGTCGTCAGGCACAGATTTCTTTCCAACAAAAAGTGAAAAGATTTCAATTCTACAGAAAATTATAAGTTAGCCGTCTTCGAAAGATTTCCGAGAATTCATATGCCCTTGATAAGCACCACAGCAAGGCTTGTGAAACACCGAAGGTGAAGTTGCGGTTTTTAGCGCCAAGCGCTGGAATCACACAAGTAGCTAAACGCTAATCGAGTCAGCATAGGTTCCAAATCTTTAAAAAGGCTGGTGTAAAATTGAGTGACCTATTTTCTTTGAACTGAATGACTTCAAAGAAACTTTAGCTATTTCTCTATAATTCTACCGTTGGACTTTTCTGAAATCTCTAATATTTTCAGAGTTAGAATATTTTTCCTCTTTGTCAAGAATTCAACACAAATTTTCAAAAAAACTTAAAACCATCGTAATTTCTAAACCGTTTGACGCAACATGAAGTAATTTAAAAGAAAACCATAGTTTATGAATGCCTACAATATGGTATCAAGCAAAATTCTGTCATTCATCTGGTTTATGATTTAGAAATTTGATGACGTCACATCCTCAAATTA
>REGL01000459.1:130338-151926 GCA_004194395.1 Aurelia aurita complex sp. Pacific | reverse complement strand
CGTCAAAATTTACATATATCCGAGCAATCGCAAGAGATATGAGTGTTTGGTCGTTTCCTCTGTAAAGTACAAAGATTTATCTTCAAAATAACCCTTCCATTTTGAAAAAAGATGAGAAGTCTGTGTGGTATTGCCTATCAAAAACTGCAAATCACATTTCCCCCTTTAATATTGCAATTTCTTCAGGCACCCACTAGAAGTTGATGACGGCGCATGTAATTCAATTGAGACTGATCAGTTTATCGAAATATTTTATTCTAACAAATAAACAAAACTAACACATTATCGTATCGAATAAACAACCCAAGCTGCTCTTGGCAAAAAATGATAAGGATGGACAGCTGCATAGACGTATTATCAACTGTAATAACATTGCTTCTTCATCATCAGTTTCTGAGAAAAGATATCTGTTACTGGAAATCAATAAGCTCAATGCTTTTTATAAGAAACTTAGCGCCAGAGCAAAACAAATGTTAGGACATGTTTGCTACCAAATGCATTTCTTTTTGAAAGGGCTTCCAACGTACCCATAGCAGAATGCCAAAACAAGTATTAACAAACATCGCACTCAAAATAGTGTCAAAAATGTATCAATACTTTATGGCATCAAAACATTGTTCAGTGACATGGGAAAATTAAGGCTGCACGCTTCAAAATTTTCTTAGCATTTTCAATCCTAGGTAGCACAGTTTCTTAGCTTTAGAAATATTGAGTCTACAGTTTCTTATGAATGGTTTCTTGCGAAGAAAATGTGTAATTCAATTCTTTCGACTAAACTCTGCCTCTCATTTTAAGTTGGGCAAAAAGATCAATGAAGAAAATCATTAAAGATTTCAAAATAAGAAAGTGTCCGTTATCGCAAAATTCACAGGAAATCCTATGTGAGACAGACCTTTTGGACCCGGGGAGGGGGTATTTCACTATCGGGTCAGACGGGGATGTGCACCAGTTTTGGGTAGATTTTGGCCTGAAAATTCTGGGATTGGGATATACTTTCACTGGAAAATTTCTGTGATTGGGGTATACTTTCACTTCGAATTTTCTGGAATTGGGGTTGACTGTTGTGCTAAATATTCTGGTAATGGGTGTTGAATGTCCCCAGTGATCCAGAACAGATTTGTTCTGCTTGAGACCATAAATGAGAGGACATTGAATACCCTTTTAACGTTGAATTTTTTTTGTTACTTTACTTCTTCAAAATTAGGATAGGGTATCAATATCTGACCAATATTCTGGGATGGGTCATAACATTAATCATGGCGGCGCACATCCCTGCATGTATTTGTCGTGAAGTACCCCCCCCCCCGGGCTTTGGGATCGTCCGAATTGACCGGTCATTTTTTAGCTGAATTCTACCGAAAGTAAATCTCATCTGCAATTTTGGACATCGATTATTTTGTAAGCGAACTCGGCTGTTAAGCATGGAAAAGAACAGCCGAATATCTGTTAAAAAGATCCGATTTTTTCTCGATATTTACGGTAAGAACCCGCAAAATAGAAACCAGGTTTCTTTCAAAATAGTCTGTTTAGTTTCCTATAAAAAGGTCATTAATATGGAAACAGGCTGACAGGTTTCTTGTCACATGGTTGACAAACCTTCAGTGATTTCAACTTGAATCTTTAAAGAAAACCCAGAGCAAACACTATTGAACAGTACGTTCTTGTTACCTGGTATTCTTTCTAAATTTACTCAACCATAGCATACATGCAAGTATATAGATATAACAGTACGTTCTTGTTACCTAACATTCTCTCTAAATTTACTCAACCATAGCATACATGCCAAGTATAAACGGTGGTTTCTATTTGGTGGGGTTTCTATTTCATAACTTCATAATTTTCGTTGCGCCGAAAGCTAAAAGTTCGCCAATGAAATAGGACGGGCCTTTCATCTGTCAGATTTTTAGACAACTTGAAAACTTCAGCACACTCAGGAAGAGCATTTCAAAGTTGAAAATCAATAGAACTTTCCTGAAATCCATTTGGGATCGAACCGAATTTTAGACTCCCAAACGGCTTGCAAACATCAATAGTGAATGCACGATTTTAGGATTAATTGAAAGGAACTCTTTTAATCTATGTTTACCCCTGGGAGTTAAAACTGTCTCACTTCGAAGCAAGCAGTTATTTCTCCTAATTTCAAAAGTAATGACGTAAATTCGGTAGAAAGTATGAACTGTCGCTGTTTTCATCCATGAAACAAAACAATGGATAATTCATTGTGCATCCCTGTACATAAATTGAGAATCCTGTTTTGATTGATTAAAAATCTCTTAACTCCCTCTGAATGAATTTCGAAAAACAAAAGAATCAGGGGTCTCCGACAATACAAAGCGATTTACAGTTCTAAAGAATAGTTTTCACACCTTCGAGTGTTTTCAATAAAATCGAAATAAACAAAGAGAACAACACTTAGGGAAAAAAATAAATTTTACTACGGAGAGCCCATTGTTTTACCCATACCGTATATCTATACGTAACGTTTCATTTATCTTGTCATGTTTCAAATTGTATCAAGTCCATTTCTATTACGGACTCATTCTTTGTGTTTGAAGGATTTGCTTTAGCCGAAATTTGCTTTCCTTTTGCTTGTGCTAAAGCTCTGGTTTGGAAGTAGAGGCGAATTTTAACTTTTAAGATTAATATTTCAACTCTGAAAGCGTCAATAAAACCAACTACGTGTTTGTGTTTAAGTTAGCCACCCAAGAAGATCTAAAAAATATATCAGATTGATTAAAGAAAATTTCCCCGGCAAGGCAAGACCAGATCTGTTTCCCTTTTTCTAATATTTTAATTTTTAACATCACTTTTGTAGACAATCCTGCTGATGAATTTTGCAACATTAGGAACTGTGGAGTGTTTTAAAAGTGGAGGGCAAAGATATATTTTAGCCCTGCATGAAAAATATGCTAATGGGTTCAATGGGAAAATGAAAGATTTTATAAAAGCAGTTCACTCAGTGCGAGGGGCGAATCACTCTGTAAAAATCTCGTACACCTTTGGCGAAAATCCTTTTGTTTTCAAGAAAAATCTGTAAAAAATCCCTAAAAATCCTATTGTTTAAAAAAATCTCGTACGCCTTTTCGGAAGAGTGATACACCCCTCGACTCAGTGCACGTATTTATGATAAGAAACTACGAATCTGAGCCACTTGTTATTAAAATAATCAGATTTTCAGTACTCATAGCTTCGTGCGAGTTTCTTCAAGGTTCCACAACAATCTTCATGTTTATTAACTAATGCTCTTGTGAAGGTTTCAAAACAAAGTTTTTTGGAGCACTTTATGTTTAGGTTCACTCAAGTAGGGTGTACTGGGGGTAACAGGGGTAGGTTTTGGTTAAAATGGGGAAGGCGAAAAATCTAGACAAATTTTGCTGAAATCTTTTTTCACAGTTTTCCCACTAACTACAACTCCTGGAACTGCCTCCTTGAAATAGTGAATATTGATTTATCCGTTCAGGGTCTACTGTTTTCCTGCAATCAGCATTGCCAATTTTACCTCCCCGTAGCCTACCCATTTTACCCATGCAGACCCTACTTTCTGAATGAAAACAAGTGAACATTGCTAAGGACTTCTTTTGTCAAATAAATATAATTTCTAAGTTACAGATGAACACAGTACAGGTTTTAAGCTATCTTTTCCTAGTACTAGAGTTTCTTGATATTTTGGCAATCTGGGAGTTGAGTTTCTTATAAGCGGTTTCTTATAAAAGATAAGTGGATTGCTTGATATGGTCTCTGCTTGAATGGTTTCAAATAATATTGTTACATAACATGCACATTAGTCCCATAAGACGTCATAATGACTGATGGAAAAGCAAACACTTTTGGTTGCAGTCCACCTGCTAGAAAACACCTGGATATATGCATAATGCTAAATTTGATACTAAAATTTTCGACGAATGGAGAAAAATGGAAAAATTGAGGTGAGACCGAGATTTGAACTCGGGGCCTTCTGCTTTCATGACAGACGCTCTACCAGTTGAGCTATCTCACCATGCGAATACGTGTACGCACGGATGCAATGCATAATGCTAAANTTTTGTCAAATAAATATAATTTCTAAGTTACAGATGAACACAGTACAGGTTTTAAGCTATCTTTTCCTAGTACTAGAGTTTCTTGATATTTTGGCAATCTGGGAGTTGAGTTTCTTATAAGCGGTTTCTTATAAAAGATAAGTGGATTGCTTGATATGGTCTCTGCTTGAATGGTTTCAAATAATATTGTTACATAACATGCACATTAGTCCCATAAGACGTCATAATGACTGATGGAAAAGCAAACACTTTTGGTTGCAGTCCACCTGCTAGAAAACACCTGGATATATGCATAATGCTAAATACCTGCCAATTTCCAATATTGGGCAATTTCTAAAATTAATTAATTTTAAAAGGCTCAGCAGTGCCTTTTCTTGGCATACTATTCAATGTGAGACCACTGCTACAGTCCAGGCCTTGTGCATATTAACATGACAAGAATTCGTAAGCTTTTTCATGAGTTCCACACATTATGATAAGAATTCTCGAGCCATATGAAAGACTGTAAATCTTTTTAGACAAGAATTCTTAAGAAACTAAAGGGAATTCTAGGCAAGAAACCCATTTTAAGTGCATGAGAACCTGTATTATTCATATCCACGTGACAAGAATTCTCAAGAATTTCAAAGAAATTGAAGAATTCTTGAGTCATGTAAAAGACTGTAAAATTTTTAAAACATGAATTCTTAGGAAACTGTTTGCATGTGCATGACCAGTGACTAGCCCCAAACAAAAATTTTTGGAAAAATGCAAATTTCAAGTTTTCTTCTTTAGGTTCTACAACCCTTGATTCTTGAGATAGTTGAGGATAAAGGCAGCATATTTTGTTGACATTTTCAAAATAATTCTGAGGAATTTACTGTACTGTATCTCTCTTTTAAAAGTGATCATGATCTCTTCAAACCATGCATGGTTTGTGACACAATTGTCCTTGATTGCTACAGATTTATTCTTCAGTGGAGGAAATATCTCTTTACTGCCACGAAGGAGGTAGCAAAAGGACTTGACGTTCAAAACCTCCCCCACAAAATGATACAAAATTTTCCTCCACAGAAGCATACAAGCTGAAGCATAATAGCGGTGTCAGACTACCCATGTTTAAACAAAACTATGTTTAGCACAGGAATCTCTATGACAAAAATATGATTTTGCCTTTCAAGGCATTAAGAAGTTTCACTTATCATTAAGTCCCCTTGAGTAGATATCTTAGAATACCCAACACTGGGCTCTAAGGTGACGATAGTTCTTCATGATTTCTTAGCTAGCTGCTTTTGAATTATGTAGAGTCTGGGCTGACCATAACAACAATGCCTCAGTGTTTGATTGATAATAAGTCAGCCAATTGGTAAATAGGGGCTCTTGAAATTGGTTCTGCAAATGTCCTGCACTGAGACAGGTATCACTGGTACTGAGGAAAGCCAACCAGGCAATAGATTCAATAAAAGCAGCTTCAACCAATCTCTTAAATGCCAATCAAATTTTAACAAATTAAATCATGCTACACCTTGAGGTCATCAGTGTGCATATGCAAGGCAGTCAATTGCCTTTATTGGTAACTAGGGTCATTTTGAACAAATTACATCCAATCTAAAAGCAGACAAAATGTCTGCAAATCAATTTTGCTATCAAGTTCTAATCCTGACACTTTGTAAGAAAGGTTAGGACTCCAGATAACTGCATTTTCACCAGTCTGCAGAGTGTGGCAACTGCACGCACAAGATATTTCACAAAAAGTTGATGCGCATGCTGATTTTGAGTGAGATGTTTATACTACTTTGGAAACAAACAAATCAAAGACCTTGCACGCAAGCACGCCACTGCTTGGTTGGTCTGCACCTGCGAGATATCTCATCGAGAACTGCCATACTCTGCAGCCTGGGATTTTCCCATGTCCACCTTGTGCTGTCACAATTTTTTGCTGCAAAATCTCTTCATGATAAAAATCAAAATTTCTGTGCTGTTACCCTGCTGGTGGGTTGAGGATTCAGCTTTTGCTATCAGCTAAAGATTTTCTGACGTATCATGTGCTTGCTCCATCTGGCAAATTCAATTCAATTCAAATTCAACAATAGAATAACAGTAAAATGAAAGATATTCTGTGCGACCAATGGTGACATTTGACAAAAAATCTTTACCCTATGTTCAACAAAATTTTTCTTGCACCTTTCAAATTTCAGTTTTCAAATTTATTTGGTTACATCACAAAATGAAGGCTCCGTTTATAAGATCTGTCAACAATAGTTATGCATTCATGCTCTGTTATGTTGGAACTAATGGGCTACTGTACAATTTGTTAGCCTAAAACTTACTTTGGCTTATTGCAATTTAGTATACAAAATCCAAATCATGAACTAATATCTAAGATGATATGATATTCATCTGTAAATATACGCCTGTTGGCTTAAAAAAGGAAAATATATAAAGTTAAACAATCTAGGCTCCAAGGCTTGCCCACTTTGTGCAAGATTGCCAAAAATACTGCAACAGGCCCAACAGTGCAAAAAGCAACTGCACCCATCAAGATAAATCTCTTGACATAGGTCTCTTGAGGTCTGCTAAGTAAGCTAATTAAATGAAGCTGAGCCTATGCTTACTTTTGGTTGAGGAGGCAGAAACAGACTCCAAATCTCCCTAAATAAGAACATAAAACAGTATACTTTTGACCTTCTCTCAGTGAAGAAGCATTAATTTCAAATTTTGACATCAATTGTGATTATGTTTGGCAAAAGAAAGTCTGGATGGAACAAAGTTATTTTCCTTTGTTGCAGTTTTTTAATCACATTGCTCCATAAGCAGCTATGCTTCATTTGAAGTTCACAAGCTAATGAAAAAAGTCAGGCTCTATGATCCTATTTAGTTACTGTTGACTGCATTCACCAAACACTCCTATAAACATTTAAGCTTATTACTATATATTTAAGCACCTTTGCCAATAAGGTTTTGATCCCTCAATAAAGATAAAATTCATGAAACGCTTCTGCCACTCATCAGAAACACATTTGTCCAATAACTTTGTGTCTTCAGATTAAAAACTGTGTTGGCAGAGCAATAATAAGTTTCCAGTTTCAAAATTCTCTGGAGCATATTAAATGAATTCTCCAGTGTCAGGGTGCTGTTGACATCATTAGACCTTTCACTAGTTCATCTGGAAATTAACACACTGCCAAATGATGATGGGAAATGGATTAATTAAATTCCTGGAATATATCTAAAATTTTCATTGCGATTATATGCGATGAATTTGTTTGTTGACATGAAAAAGAAGGCCATCATCAACTTGTCTCCAGGCTAGCTTTACACAAATTTCACATACCTGTAGCTGTTGGTGGGAATCTAAAATTATGACATAGCAAGAGCATTTCACTATGAATTGCTAAGGTTTTGAATTGATGAATTTAGAAAATTTTTGCTCATACCTCGTAAAGTCTGACAATATGAGGGTGACTTAGTTTTCGCAGGATTTTCACTTCTCGCTCAACTTTCCTGAGGTTATCGTCATCCAGCTGATTTTTATCGATCATTTTTATCGCAACCTGGAAAAAATCAAATAAATGTTCAAATTTGTCCTAATTATTAAACTGTCTAAGATTTAAGCGGTCAAATCGTCGAAAACCATCTGCGCAAGTTTTGGTGCTTTCCTTGCTGCATGTGGGAAACGGGCCTAGTTTTCCGATTGGGTTTCAAACCGGGAATCATTCGATGTCATATGTTAATAGGCGCAAGCAATAATATTGCCTTGGAGGAAACTGCTGCTAAGAAATCCATTTGAGAAAATTGTCTAAATTACAGTACAGATTTTTATCAAATATATCAAATAATTATGCAAAAACATTGAATTATCCCAATAAACAGGTACAGTTTTATTTAGAGCCTTTTCCTGCAGGGAAGTTACTTTTTCTATCTGTTTGCTTAAAGTGGAAATTACTTTTGGTTTCCATCAGATTCCAATTGCAGTAAGATCCTCCACTTTTTGCCAGTTTAGGAAATTCTACAATTTGCATTAAAAAACTGTCCAGAGATTTTAATTTATCCTGTATCACACACACACAAATTCTTACTGATGTGCTGATGTGATGCAACCCCCTCTTGCTGAATTGCCAAAATTCATTTTGCAATATTTTCATTGCTTGAATTTTCATTGCAATATTTTCATTACGAATAGTACGAATACTTGGAGAAAAATTTCTTACAATCTCAAAGAAGAATCTAAGTTTTCAAACTTTTATATTGCTAAAAATATGACAAAGAGTACCCAACCAAAGAGATTTCCAATTTTGAAAGCAGTATTAATTAAAACCCAGCAATATTTTGCAAGTGGTCTTGCACTTCAGATCTATCAAAACTGAATAATGATCCCCAGAAGCATTTTTTGGAATGCCTAGAAATTATGATTGCGCAAATTAAATATTTCTCCTCCCTCGCAAAAAATCAGAGCTGATATTACACCTACTCGAGATAGATGCCATTTTAAAGGCATCATCCTACTACACACTCTAGTTGTTGCGATACAAATTCACAACATTATTTACCAAGTGAAAAATGTTCACAGAATACAAACCTTGACATTTGCAGCAGTATGTCTTGCACATTTAACGACAGCAAAATTCCCTTTTCCTATCGTCTTTCCAATTACATATGAGCGTATTTTAGTGGGAGCGCGAGATGAGCCACTTCTCTCTGCTTGCTCCGCCATCTTTGACAAATAAAATCGATTCTGATGCGAACACCGGACTCGCATTAATTAAATATGTCTCCTTAGGTGCAGGTCCAAAGTAGCTGATCACTACAAGCCGCCAATGTTGTTTATACTTTCCCTTTCAACTTTCATAGAAACGTTTTTATTTTCCCTTTCTATTCTATTGGTAACCTTTTTGACACAATTCCCGCTGGTAAATTCATTCATTTATCTGTCCAATGTATACTTTGTCCGAAGAGACCAAAATTGATGCAGTTTACAGAAATGTTTTAATTTTCTCTTGTTCTATTCTTTTGGTAACCTTTTTCCTTTTTGACCTTATCCCTTTAGAAAATTTCATTCATTGTCCAATGTATATTTTCTCTGAAGGGACCAAAATCAATGCAATTTCAATCTAGCTAATCACTCCAAGTTGGCAAGTTTTACACTTCCCTCTTAATTATCACAGAATCGCTTTCTTTGCCTCCTGCTCCTATTGGCAATCCCTTACACACAATTCNTGGTAACCTTTTTGACACAATTCCCCCTGGTAAATTCATTCATTTATCTGTCCAATGTATACTTTGTCCGAAGAGACCAAAATTGATGCAGTTTCAAACTGGCTAATCACTCCCAAGCCGCCAATTTTTACACTTTCCTGTCAATCTTTACAGAAATGTTTTAATTTTCTCTTGTTCTATTCTTTTGGTAACCTTTTTCCTTTTTGACCTTATCCCTTTAGAAAATTTCATTCATTGTCCAATGTATATTTTCTCTGAAGGGACCAAAATCAATGCAATTTCAATCTAGCTAATCACTCCAAGTTGGCAAGTTTTACACTTCCCTCTTAATTATCACAGAATCGCTTTCTTTGCCTCCTGCTCCTATTGGCAATCCCTTACACACAATTCCCTTAGGTAATTTCATTCATTTACTTTTCCACAGAAATGTTATTGTTTTCTTCATACCCCTAGTAACCCGTTTGACACTGGAAACAAAGTAAAATGAATTCAGTCATTGGTCTCCCTGCTTCGTGTATGCTCAAAAAAAGATCACATATTTTGCACTTTGTGTAGCTGATCACTCTTTGATGTAGCCAGCAATTGCACCACCTTTTTCCAACCTTTTCTTCTTTCATTGCTTTTACCATTCATGACATGAGTTCCTTGCGTCACTCGATTGAAACTTGCAGGCATAACACCAAAAGTGAATTCACATTGATCTACCCAGTTAATGTATGCTCCAAAAAATCAAAATTTCTGCAGTAGCAATGTTTAAATTTAGCACTGACGAGTCCTTCAAGAAACTTCTTTCTCTCTGCACTCTTCAGCTCAACTCTCTTTCCTCAACCCCTTGCAAGTATCAACAGCCAAAATAAATTTTATCGTGGTTCTATCTGCGGATCTACCCAGCTTAAATGTGCTCCAAAAGCTCAAAAAATTCCTGCAGTTTCCAATGTTTCAATGTAGCTGGCTGATGGGTCTCCTTCGATAAAACTTCTTTTTCAGCAGTCTTTTCCACAATTTTTATTGTGAACCTACACAGTTTATGAACGCTCCTAGAGATGAAAAGCTATGCAGATTCGAAAGGTTCAATGAAGATGACCAGTCACTCTACGACAAATTCTACACTTGTTGAGAGATTCTCTTTCCGACGCACATTAAGTTTGTCAGCATCAAGAACCAAACTGAAACTTTCATTGATTTGCCCAGTTTATATATGGTAGACTTTACACTGGGAGGGAAGAAAATTCAGAAAATTGCTGCAGATTTTAGACTTGGCAGCGCAATAAAGGAGTATAGGCCAGTCAACAAAGGCCCCGGATATGATGTTTGGGGAGGGTTTACCCCTTGGGATATATATAGAGACACGTAAGAAAGGAAGCTACTATGAGTGCTATGAGTCACACTATGAGCTGCCACTGATGAAGAAAATCTTTGGTCTTCTATTGTGCGAGATTCAATCACTTCGAATTTATCCCGACATGATATTCATCGGCAATGCTGTCAGTAGAATAGCAGGTGCGTCATCAAATTTTCATTTACTTATGCTAATTATCAAAATTTACTTTCAGGCAATTCATCCAGGCAATCCAAAAGGTAACCGGCATTTCGTTAGCCTGCGTGCAGTCTTTCCTTAGTGCAAATTGAAAGAACGAGAAATACTTTCTACTTTCTGGTTCTTTCAATTTTACAAAAGAAAGACTGCACTGCACGCAGGCTAGCATTTCGTATGAAGAAAATATCTCACGTTCAAATAATTTGCCGATTTGCCATCACGTTCTCAAGTTCAGAACGAAAAGGCGTCAGTCTTAGCATCGAAACAGGACATGGGGTTTCAATGCAAATCTTGCAGATACAGATACCTTCAGGGACAGTGCAAAGTTTATTCTATAACATGGCCGGTGCAAAACGTAACGGGGCAACCACTTTTTTGAGCTCGTACAGAACTGGGTCAACACTTTTTACAAAGCAATATGAACGGGGCAGTAACTTTTTATAAGCTCAAGATGAAGTTTAAATATAAAATGGCTCATTTTGAGGAAAAGTTTGAATCATGCAAGTTAAGAAATGCTTGGAAGGATGTGTGTGAAAATGACGCAAAAATGTCCTTGTCAGTCGTTTGCAAGAACGATTCATCAGTCATTTCTCTTCATCTTCAAAGTCGATTTTTTTCAAGGGCAAGTATTGATTTTGTTATGGTCTTTGGCTAATTTATCGGTGGTACTTTACAACGTCTGTTGTTCATGAATGCGGGAGACACTTTTATCAGGAAAGGGTGACCACGGGGCAGTTGGTTTTTTTTGCAATAATTTCATACAGGGCGAGCAGATTTTTTTGCAAGAATTTTTGTTTTCCACCGGCCATGTAATATGATAAATTTTGCACTGTCCCTCAGGTCCATCAACTCCAATATCAATTGCCCCAATGTTCTCGATTTCAAGAAGATACATCACGTTCATTCACTGAAAAATGATTTTCCATCACGTTTTCAAGTCCAGAAAGAAAATACCTAAATTTTAGCATCAAAATAAGGTAAAGTGGTTTCAATGCCTGCAAATCTTGCAGCCAAGAGAACCAGCATTTGTCTGAAGAAAATACACTCAAGGCCTCAACTCAAATATCAATTGTCCCAGCGTTCTTGATTTCAAGTACATGAGAAGGGTGCTAGATTGTGGAACGCTCCAGGGATGGCACCAGCGGGGGACTAGGGGGCAGGAGCCCCCGAAATTTCATTCAGCCCCCAAAGGGCACTTAAATTTTCGACAATTTCTATGCACTGTCGGCATTTTCATAACCTGCACCTCCAGATTTCCTTGCTGCGTTGTCATCTCAGTGAACTAGAATTGAACTCGTTCATAAAAAATTTCTCACTGTCGGCACTTTGACAGTAATTGCCCCCCTAGCATTTCTTCCCTGGCGCCATCTCTGGAACGCTCTTTCTGTTGAAGTCAAATCATCTAAAACTGGAGTATTGATAATTTTGGTGTAAAACAACTGACAATGCTTTTACCTGAATTTAGTATGTTAAATGAGCATCAATTCAGCCTTAATTTTCAGTGTCCGGTCGAATCTGGAGGGTCGTATAGGGGGGGTCCTTGTTCCCCTGTTCCCTTGTAAAATTATCATTTGTTCCCATGTTCCCTGGCGACTTTTTAAAATGTTCCCTGCAAAAATGTATGTCAAACAAAAATTGTCAAGATCCCCTGTAAAACTTCCTTTTTGGCATCTTCAAATCATTACTTTCAGAAAAAATTCTTGTTGTATCCTAACAAGCCAGAGAGAAGAAAACAAACCATCAAAAAGCAACAATAAAAACGAATAAAACAAAATCAACATATCTGAACAGCTACATTCTGTTGTCAAAAACTGAACATCCACAGCAACAACAGTAAGAGCCTGCAACTATGGCTTCTCCTTTCCATTTCTGTAAATGGCTGCAGTGACGGGCAGTACAACATTCAGAGGTGTACACAGCACATGAGAAGTGAGGGGATCTGGGGCTTAGCCCCAGACATTTTTTTGGACCACACCCTTTAGAAGCTTGGAGAATGAGGGAAACGCCCTTTTTAGTTATATCTTGCATCGTGGCTGCAATGAACAAAAATAGGCAGGACGTTTTGTTGCATTTGCATTGAGAATTTATACCCATCATTGCAAGATAATCTAGGAAAGTAAACAGAGAATTGCTATTCGAAACAAACAGTCCAGTATATCAAGTACGAAATTACAAATTGCCTTTCTTAGCTTTTACTCCGAAATGATTTAGCGCTGGTTGTTCGATCTTGATATTCGAGGAGGAAATGTCTTTTTTCACCACTTCATCATTGTCTAGTCAGTCATCTTTTGCAAGAATCTTTTGCAAAAGAAATTGTTGCAACATCGTTCAAGTATTTCTTAGAAATCCAAAACATTGCTCTACAAAACCTTGACAAAACCATTCTCTCCTTGCTTTTCAAGAATCTCAAAGACCACCGCTTGACAGATCAGATCAGAGGCCCTGAGGTACAAATACCCTGAGGTATAAATGATTCAAAAATACCCCGAGGTACAAATTTTATTGCTTTTTGTACGAATCTCAAAGACCATATTTTTGAAAAGTGAGGGGTCCGGACCCCCCATCCCCCTTCTTGGGTGCGCCACTGCAACAGTGAGTAGCGACTCGTTATCCAAAGACATAGTTCTCGTGCTTGAGCTCGTGGTGGTTGGACGCCATTGTACGCCGATCCTTCACCAAAATCCTCCAACGCACGCGCAGCTCCCTCGACCTCGTGAAACCGAATCCAAAACGAGGTCAATAGATTAGTGTGACCACTGCTCCGAGTGTGTCTCAGACACCGAATCCAATTCGCATAAATAATATTGTGAGACACAAAGAGGAACGAACATTCCTAAATTTTGACAAGTTTACTTTCTTCTCAAAAACTTTACGTAATCTTCTACAGTGTTCCCTGATCCCTGAAATGAAACTGATTGTTCCCTTGTTCCCTATACAGACTTTTGCTTGTTCCCTGTTCCCCCAATCATTTTTAGGCATGTTCCCCTGTTCCCCAAAACCCCTATACGACCCTCAATCTGGAATTGAGGATTTGTGCATTTCTTTTCCTTCGCTGCCCTTTGTTTGTTTCTATGCGCAATATGATCTCCTTGACCAGCTTTCATACCTTCCAAAGTTGGATTTAAACAACATTGATTCAAAAGCCCTGCTTAATTTGCTGTTCAGGGTAGTTGATCATCGATCTTAACCATCTTTGCGCAGGTTTTCGCAGGGGCGGGCAAGTGGCTACTGTAAAATGTTTGACCCCATGTTTGTCCAAAGAAATTGGAAAAAATAACCTGTTATTCTATCACACAGTACGACTATTCTGCCCAAAACAACCAGTTTTGGGGACAAAGGTGAAATTTGAATTTCATTCTTCCAACTCCATCTGTTTGTAATAAAAATAAAGTTTTCTAACCTCTGATCTCATCACAATCATAAAGTTTACCTGAAAGCTGGTTCTACCCTTGTCCGCCAAATTTAAGCACAAAAAACCAGTATCTCAAATTTTTGCATAAGCAGTTTTACCTTTGTCCGCCAAATTCACGGAAAAAAGACCAGAAATTCCAATTTTTCACCAAAGTGGTTCTACCTTTGTCCGGCAAATTTCCAAAAAAAGATCAGGATTTCACAATTTTCACCAAAGCTGTCCTAGCTCCCTAGCTTTGTTGTCCAGCAACCGGTTTTGGGACACTTGAACTTTCATGGCTACAAATTACAATTACTTGCATTGAAAAAGAGTAGTTGGTCGAAACTACCGGTTTTTGGGACAAATGTGGTCAGTCATGTTAAAATTGTCCATCAAATTGATGAAACCATAACAGTGCAAATTTGTCATCAAAAACAACCAAATTTTTGTGCAAATTTTTGTGAGCTATTGGTTTTCGGACAAAGGTAGAACCATATCCCCCCAGTATGACATGCCCGCCCGTGCCCGCCCTTGTTTTCGACCAGTGGACAGTTTCTCACATCAATCCACAGTTACCACCGTTCAACATATAGGCGCCACGGAAAAAGTTGAGTGCTGAAACTTTTCGCCAAATTGCTCTCTTGAGGAACCAATCAGCGCTTTGAATACCTGTTCTGTTACCAAGGAGATTAAAATTAAATGAGCGGAACAAAGAGAATCGCAGCAGGAGAGTTCGAATCGCGGAGGTTATTCCGTCAAGAAGAGATGATGACTCTTTGCACCAGGGAGTGTATAGCTCCCTGCTTTGCACTTCTAGTATAGTGCAGTGTTCTGAAAGCAGGTTAGTGTAGTGGAGATTTGACTGACGTGGCCACCGCGTGCCTACATAATTTCAAACCAAATCAAATCAAATCAAATCGAATCGAATCGAATCGAATCGAATCGAGTCGAGTCGAATCGAATCGAATCGAATCGAATTGCATCAAATCAAACCAATCAAGGAAAATGAAAAAAAGAAAGATCTCTTCTGATCTAAGCTATTCGATCTTGCAGTGAAATGAGCATTTGAATTTCTTATTTGGTTACAAGTTCACTCCAAGCAACCGGCATTATTTGAAGCAAGCACCTCAAAGGTCTTGATTAAGATAACTGAGTTTAGGAGTAGAAAGGAAACGGAAGGAAATGGATGCTGTCGGAGTTGAAGACTAAATGCAATTTCTGTTCTGGTCTTAGAAGTACTGTAATTCATACAAAGCATTTTGTGAATAATAAATCCCCCCCCCAAGTTAACTCATTGGAAAACGATGGCACCATCGGGTACTTAGTCTACGAAAATACGGAGAGTTGCCGCTGGAAAATCTGAAAATGCACCCTGTCCCGGATGTAAGATTCCCTAAAAAGATACCCAGTCCCGGAGCAACATTTTAAAAACGATACCCTGTTCTAGAGTTTCTTCATACAAAATTGCACATTGCAGGCTGCCCTGGAAATTTGATAGAAATTTGATAGAAATCTATCAGAAAAAGCGAAAAAGTTGCTATCCAAACGATTTAAATCACACTCGCGTAGAGAAAATGGGTTACAACGACGTTACGTAGTGAATTATACAAAGTATGGACCCAGTCATGGAGCCGACTATACAAAAGTAATACCCTGTGCCGAAGTAGGAATCCTGAAAATGATACCCTGTACAGCGGCACGTACCCGTACGGAAAAATATATGAGTACTCCCCCCCCCCCCAGGCGATGGCATCTCTAAAAGCTCGATCTTACCTGGGCTCGATTTGGAGGAGAACTGCCAAAGTTCATTCACCTGAAAATAGCGGCAACTCCAAAGGCTTGTTACAAAGATACATCATCATCATCATCATGATAGCATAAAAAAAGCTCTACCTTATTACAGGCATCGCAGCTATAAAACTAAACTAAACTAACACATAATATTAAATACAAATTACAGAAACGATAAAAACTTGAACAAAAGAGAGTGAACTAAATAAAAGACAAATGAACTAAAATGTATCAAATAAAGCTACGGTGACATGTAAAATAGCAGCAACAAAAAAAAAGAGGAGAATGTGTTTAGGTATCTTATACAAATGAATGGGGTTGGGTGTAAAAATCAATCCTATTGATAGCATCAGATCTTGCAGGAACTAAAATAGCTCTGCATTACTTATAGTAATTCGTATGACGTAGACAACATTTCGTAAACAAGGCTCCAGGTTTCATTCACTAGGATTTGTCCAAAAGCTCGCTCTGCAGGTGATGAGGAATGCCATTTAGGGTATTATCAATGGCATCAAATCTTGCAGCGAAATAGAATAGAGTGGAATTTTTTGTGATAATATTTATGATCCTATTGGCATTTTTGTTGAGGAAACTTTTCCCTCGACATGTTCCTGGGGTTCAAAGTTTCATTCACTAGAAAATATTGATTTACTGCCTTCAACTCAAATGAATGGGGTTGCTAGGGACAAGCTTGGGATAGATATCAATGCCATCCTGTCTGGCAGGAAACTAAAATAGCTTTGTGATTGTTATCGTAATTCGTATGACGCAAGCAGTGTTGTTTGAAGAAAGTATCCATAGAAATAAAAGTATCCCAGATCTATTCACTGGAAAAAGTCGGCATCGTCAAAAGCTCGCTGCACAAATGAATGGGGTTGCAAGGGACATGCATATGCTGTGGAGCAGCAATGAATGCCATCCTATCTGGCAAGAAATTAAGATAGCCTTGTTATGGTAATTCTTATGACGCAAACACCGTATTTGAAGAGAGTATCCTTGATTCATTCACTGGAAAAGACCGGCATCTTCAAAAGCTCCCTTCCCAGATGAATGGGGTTTGGGGCATCGATATCAATGCCTCACAACTAGGAACGATTTGCAATACACGTATTTTATAAGAAACTCTGCTTATAAGAAACTCAACACTCAGATCGCAAAAAATTAAGAACATCCAGTACTGGGTGGGGNAATTTTTTGTGATGATATTTATGATCCTATTGGCATTTTTGTTGAGGAAACTTTTCCCTCGACATGTTCCTGGGGTTCAAAGTTTCATTCACTAGAAAATATCGATTTACTGCCTTCAACTCAAATGAATGGGGTTGCTAGGGACAAGCTTGGGATAGATATCAATGCCATCCTGTCTGGCAGGAAACTAAAATAGCTTTGTGATTGTTATCGTAATTCGTATGACGCAAGCAGTGTTGTTTGAAGAAAGTATCCATAGAAATAAAAGTATCCCAGATCTATTCACTGGAAAAAGTCGGCATCGTCAAAAGCTCGCTGCACAAATGAATGGGGTTGCAAGGGACATGCATATGCTGTGGAGCAGCAATGAATGCCATCCTATCTGGCAAGAAATTAAGATAGCCTTGTTATGGTAATTCTTATGACGCAAACACCGTATTTGAAGAGAGTATCCTTGATTCATTCACTGGAAAAGACCGGCATCTTCAAAAGCTCCCTTCCCAGATGAATGGGGTTTGGGGCATCGATATCAATGCCTCACAACTAGGAACGATTTGCAATACACGTATTTTATAAGAAACTCTGCTTATAAGAAACTCAACACTCAGATCGCAAAAAATTAAGAACATCCAGTACTGGGTGGGGAAATATAGCTTAGAAAATATTATTAGAAAATATTTCGTTTGGAAAAAATAAATCCTTATCATTTGTTTCCTGTCCTATATTACTCGGAAAGTACTTGAGTTGATTTTATTGGGAAATGATGCATTGCATAGAACATGAGAACATGAATTCGTTGACTTTCAAAGATAACATCTTCCATGAATTTTGAATCCACAGCATCTTATTTAATATTCACTAATTTTGAAGGCTTCATCGTCAAAACTGCAAAATAATTCCAAAATCTAGCCATTAAAAGAGCAGGGCACACCAGTCCTTCGTGCATGATTGTAACGTATGTTCCTAAAACTGGGGTGGTTGCGGTGTTGTTGATGATTTTGGCGTCGGAAAATGTTGGATTTTTGCCTACCCCCCTAAGAATTCAAGGCTGGTATCGAGCCTGGTTTGAGTAATGCAGGGGTGGTCAAGTCCCTGTGGGGACGGGACAGTGGTCCTCTAGGTTCGTCCCAAAAGTTGGCATGTTTTGTTTTCAGTCATTTTTGGCTTCTTTCCACAATATTTTTGGACAATTTGCCACCAGGCAAGGTTTGTCTCAAAGGTTGGTTTTGTATTGGCATATGTCAGCACTGGTTTTTTTCTACTCAATGGCAATTATCTTTGGTTACAGATACATGAGACCAGTAGATTAGTTACTTCTTATAGCACTCGTAAGAAACTCGCAAGAAACTCTGAATACTAAACATCTGATAATTCTAAGACAATCTCTTTCGTACTGACTCAAATCTTTAGCTTCTTTTCAAAGAAATACATGTTTGCTGTGCATTCATTAATCCAGGAGCTTCTCGCGTCCATTCATAAATTCGTTCATTGTTTTCCTAAAAAATATACTTACTGCTGGACTAATGAGCTTCTACCAGGCTCCGTCAGTGCTAGCCCTGTCCACAAGTTGCTCGGCAACTTTCGGGCAACTTTCGGTCTATTGGGCAACCTCTAGGAATTTTGGCAACTTTTACAACATTGGGAAACTTGTCCTTATCTTAGCAATGTTAGAAAAATTTCTATGATATTTTATTTATTCTCTGCAACAGTAATGAAAATTAGACATGGAAAGGATCTGTTTTCTGGTCAGGCTGGGATTGAACGTCTTGGTTTATGAAGAACTGGTCTTTGAAATTAACGATTTGTGACTATGATCAGTATGATGACGGTGATNCTGACTCAAATCTTTAGCTTCTTTTTAAAGAAATACATGTTTGCGGTGCATTCATTAATCCAGGAGCTTCTCACGTCCATTCATAAATTCGTTCATTGTTTTCCTAACAAATATACTTAGCTGGACTAATAAGCTTCTACCTGACTCCGTCAGTGCATTTGCCCAAAACTTAGCCCTTTTGCCAAACCAAGTCCATGCTAGACGGAGACGGGCGAGAGAAATATGACTACTACTGGCATTGCAGTGTCTAATAGAGGGATGAATGAGGAAAAAGCAACATATGATTTAAGCTAAATGTTTTGTCATTGATGAACACATGAATGCTCAATGTCAGTTTGAACCAGAGTGTTTAAACACAAAGAACGGGAAGAAGAGAGCAGAGCTGCAAAATTCCGAAGATATGAAATTGATTTTGATGAGCATTTCCCAATTAACACATTTGGAAAAACCTCGCATCTGGACTTTATCATGCTGAAACGTCCCTGTGAAATTTCGATGCAATAAAAATTCAAATTTAGTTTCTCCTTACATGGTACGACACTGGAGAAAACGACTCTTTCAGGTGTGCAATAATTATGAGAAATGGCAGTCCTGAAATTAAATCTTACTATTTTGTGAGAATAGGTATTATCCACATTATATGATGCAGCCTACTTTTCATTGTTGACATTTTTAGAGCAATGTTTTTCGTCAAAATGGAACGAATGCTGAATGCTGATTGCTAGCAAGACAATTTTTATCTTGATGCTAGTGGATTGGAAGAGAAATGACTTGTGCACGGTATTCAAAAACTTACATACTGTAGAGGCCTGCATTTCAGAACCACTTGTGTTTCTGTAGAGCTGCGCCGGAGAACGACCGACAAATGATGTATCAGGGTTCTAGTGCAATTCTAGTTAGAGCTCGAAGGGCCTAATCAACGAAAATAACATAAAGGAATATATTTACTTCAGGGCTATAGGACTCCCTAATAATCTCCTACACTTTTATGAGAATCACTTTTCCCTTGAAATCCCCTAAATCCAATGGAAATCCGCTTTCTTTCATGGCATGGAGATCTGAAATCTCGTACGCTTTGTCAAGGGCTTTTTATGCAAGCACATGTTTGCTGCAAGAACTGTTTGCTGCAATTCCTGCAAGCACATGTTTGCAACAAGGCAGTTAAAGACTGGTCTAAACAAGTAACCCTTTGCCAATTCACACGACCAAACCCAGATATCCTAATGCACTTCCTTGTTTCAAAAGCCTTTCATCCAATTTCAAAATCAGTTGATCTGCTACAAGCATCTGAAAATACTCAAGGCAATAGAGGATACCCAGAGCAATATAATTTTGGAAACTCCCAAAGCTGTAACCAAGGAAGAAAATATCAAGATTCTTCTTTCAAACATAAATGAGACAAACATTGGGTGTCCTTCAGAAAGATTTTTCAAGCGGTTTTCACGAAAAATGTTATGCACGATTAACAATTGCATGAGGTATTTCTTTGGGTATGGGTATGCTTTTTGGGCTGGCGAAGATATCTACCAATTAATGCAAACTTCAACAAGTTGAAGGTTATTAATCCCCACCCGTGTCAAAATAGATGTTTGGCACAATCTCCTAAACGACGATTCCCGATTATTTTCAACGGCAAACTTTGACACAACAAGGAGCCCATGCCCCCGCCGAAATCACGAAGTTACAGCAATCAGCAATGTATGGATCACAATTGAACGCTGCGTTCAAAAAGTCAATCAGACTGCCGTAACTAATGTAAGAGCAGAGGTATTCAACTTTAATCCCATAGATTGCAATGGATGTGAGAATTTTCTAGACAACTCTACTGCAGAAAAACCTCAATTTCATAAAGGTCAGAAATTAACAGAGAATTATTGATGCATTTCTAATTGCAATGTTTCGATGAAGGCTTGAATGCTGAATTCAAAAAGGTTACCCAGATTGCCGTAACTATTTTAGTTGTAGAGTTATTGAACTTTTGCGATAGATCCCTCAGATTGCAACGTCTCAAGTAGACAGATTCCATTTGAGATAGATTCTTTAGAAACTCCATCAATTGATTTCTTATAGAAATATTTCGATGCAGAATTGAATGCTTAGTTCAAAAAAGTTACCCAGACTGCTGTAGCTATTATATTTCTAATGTTATTAAACTTTTGCGATAGATCCTACAGATTGCCAACAGATGTGAGAATTTGGTAGAGAATCACTACTACAGAAAAACATCTATTCCATTAAAGCTGAGAAATTATAGAGAGTCACTAATTGATTTGTTATAGCAATGATTCGATGCAGAATTGAATGCTGAGTTCAAAAAAGTTACCCAGATTGCTGTAACTATTTTAGTTGTAGAGTTATTGAACTTTTGCGATAGATCCTACAGATTGCAATAGATGTGAGAATTTGGTAGAGAATCACTACTGCAGAAAAAACATCTATTCTATTAAGGCTGAGAAAATTATAGAGAATCGCTAATTGATTTGTTAAAGCAATGTTTCGATGCAGAATTGAATCTTGAATTCAAAAAAGTTACCCAGATTGCTGTACCTATTTTAATTGTAGAGTTATTGAACTTTTGCGATAGAGATCCTACAGATTGCCAATGGAGTGA
>REGL01000459.1:108683-124566 GCA_004194395.1 Aurelia aurita complex sp. Pacific | reverse complement strand
TCGCAATCTATAATGCTTTGATGAAGAATTCATGAAGAATTAATAGAAAAACTATAGTATGAATAATAAATACGATATAGTCTAGTTATTTTTTGCAGATTTTGTTGTGAAAGAGCAAACTTTGCTCTGCTAGCTAATTCATGAGATCTGCTTTTCCTTTATAAATATGAGCTCAGATTTTCAAGATTCTTTATAAGTCTTCAAAAGGCTTTAAGAAGATTCAATCAGAAAACCTGAAGGATTTCATCAAGTTGTCAAGAAAGTGAGCAAGCATAGAAGCATTTGCACAATTTGCACGCCCCATTTTCGCCTACTATAATTGATTTCTATTAGTTCTTTACTAGTTTTATCAAAGAAGGCAGTCCATAAGATTATCATAACAGGGCTCCACAAATGTAAATTTCGTATAGTCAACAAAAAATCTACCGATATGCTTTGATAAACGGCGAAAAGCGGTACTTGAACATAATTGCTCGTTTCTCCTTAGATTTTGAACGTTTTTTATTGAATTTTCTTAGGATTTGGAAAGTGATGCTTGTTCATCATCAAGAATCTCACAGCACTTTCTACTGTTATTTACAAAGAGCCTTTAAAAAATAGAAAAAGAGAATGAATGTAGAAATTTCCTCGTGCAATGGAATATATATGATGCATCTGTGCCAACGTGCATCCACTTTTGCTTTAGCATAACATCCTACAAAGATTAATTCTTCTATAAATTCTTCTATTACTTCTTTTATTCAATATTAATTTCAATAATTTTATTAATGTACCGCTATTAATTTTACTTTCTCATTTATCATTTATTCGGCTGCAAAACTCATTACTTCCAGTTTCTACAATCTCTTCACGTTCTTCAGAAATGTTCTTTGCACACAGACACGTATTTTCTATAAGAAACTAAGAATTTGTGCCAGTACTGAAAGTTTGTTAAAATTTTCAGATTTTGAGTGCTCATAGTTTCTTACGAGTTTGTTAGAGGTTTCCATAAAAATTTTCAGTACGAAGCTCTAAAAACCGTATGATATTGAAGTTTTGAGGCAAAAGTTTTGTCAATTATGTGAATTTGGAAAACATGCAGTGCATAGGAAATTACTAGTCTAGAGGATATTTGGTTACACACGTAAAACCTTCCAGAAAACGGTGCCTGGAGAGCCTATCTGTGCAGTTTTGAAGAAATACATGCTAACCTTGAAATTTTTCAATAAAACCGAAAAATTGATTTCTGTCTTTCTAAGTGAAATTGTGATGGAAACATGAATAACATGGGTTTGTTCTATACATAAATGGACAGATCTTCTTCAGTTGGCTCTAACGTACCTTTTTCTCGTTACTACTGATGAAGGGTTAAGCCCGAAACGTTTAGTCTTCTAAGCTCTAGGCTATTTTTTCATTTTAAGATTTGTTGTGTATTCTTCTTCAGTGATACCCTGGGTTCCACTTCAGTGACAAAGCACCTTAATCTCTTAATCTAGAAAACACTCAGAATTCTGTATTGAAACATGAAATCATTCATGCATGACGAGACACCAGAAGCATATAAAATTGCAATTTCACGCATAATTTTGCATTGGAATTTGAAATTCTAATGGTAGATATTTGCTAGAAATATCTAGGTTCCTTGCAGTGCTTTTTTGAAAAGTGCGAAATGGCGAGTCATATTTGCTCTCTATGTGGTAAATTGTGTGGCAGGAAGACAATGCTATTGAAATAACATACATACGAAATAACATACCAGGGTTGAACTGCACGCTTGTAATTTGATCAATATTGCATGGAAAATACAGAAAACACTCGTCAGAATTCCTAATGGTGTGTTTATAAAGTCTTTGAATGTTGTATGATAAAAGATGCACCGATAAGAAATTTGATTTCACGGAAAGGGATGGGCGAGAAATATCTCTGCTGTGAAATTGCATCAATTGTACGGCCCATGTACGGTAGTGCAAAAACACAACATGTATTTGAAATTCTTCAGCATGAAAGGTGTTGTCTCCTAGTAAACTTTTTGTGTTTCTGAGTAGAATGTTATGTTTGTTAGCTATGGTGCATATTTTTTAGGGAAATTCTGGTTCCTGAACAACATGACGAGAGAGCTTTCGATACCCAAATCAGCTCAACGTGCAGTTTTTCTATGAAATCGATGCCACGAAAGCCTCATGCTAACATTTCAAACCATTGGTCTTTTGTATGCTTAGTAAAATTTTCAAAATTTTCCTGAAAGTAAACTTAGAAAGTTTCTTGAAGCTTCATTAATACCGTTTCCAGTTTCGAAAGGATTGTCAGTTTAGCTTGGCGTGACTAAAAATGTTGACGTTGTAAGGCGTGGATGTCACGATAAAATGCCAATGCATGTTTGACAGGACAGGCAAGAAATGTCTTCAATGTTCAATAACCAAACGTTTTGAGGCGTAGAAGTCACGATAAAATTCCAATACAACTTTGGCATATGAGAAATGTATGTTTTCAGATGTCAATAACAAGCAAGCATAGGTAACCATAATCCGCATGACCCAGGCATATATGATATCAACAGGTGTGATGATATGATGAAGGAAGAAATTTGCCCCAAAGGTCATGCAGTTTGATCACGAAATGCCATGATGCAAGAATTTTGCTATTCGAAATGCATTTGTGTAACTAAAGTGACCAAAGCGATGATACTTTTTATAAGAAACTTGGTTCTGAGATTTGTAGTCAGATTTTATAGACGTTGAACCAATTTGATAATAATGAATGTAATGAATCTAAAAATTTATCATAATTCATCGAGGAACGCTAATACAGCTTTTTGAAGTTTTTGAAACCAAAAAATTACGAGGAAGAACCAGATCATAAAATACAGTACTATACCAACCTCGTCTCCAGGGCCTTTTGTCATATTGGGACAGAGACCAAAAGGCCTTGGGGACGAAGACTATTTGGGTTATGTACTCAAAACACTTCTATTCTTACTTCTTATTTCTTGATTTTTTAAAAGTACGTAGTAGAGAATCAATTGAATGTACGATTGTTTTGTTGGGTTAGTTTGATTGCAAAGCTAGAAAACAACTTTTGTGCGTTGTACGACTTTTTTTAATTCAAACCACAAAAACAAAGATGGCAAAACAGTTACAAGCGGATGAATGTCCGACGGGGATGTGCCGTTTTGGGTTTCGTTTTCACCAATTATTTTTTTTAGCACGGGGTATCGAAATAAAAAAAATTTTTCCAGAGCAGGTTGTCAATACATGTCAAAAGGGGATATTTTGTTAGAACGGGTCGTTTTTCGGTCAAATTTTCATGTTTTGGAGTATACTTTTCACCAATTTTTTCTAGCACCGGCTAGCACCGGTCATGATTTGGAACGAAAAATTCTGGAGCAGGATCAAAAAAATATTTCATGGGCACATCCTTGTAAAAATTTAGGTCAAGTACACCCCCCCCCCAGGGTGGTTGCTTTTCAGAGGTGTTTTGTACCGTTCAACCGACTTTGAGGGACATAGGAGAAGGATTTTCTTTATTTTTTGCATCATGTGAAAGCAAAAAGAACTTCTGTTCATAGACTACAGACTACTACGGTCAACCTATGATGTTGTCAAGGCGACACCGGTACAAAACAAATTTATCCAAAATCTTATCTACCAATCAAAACGATACTTTTCCTGACAAGTTTCTTTTCGCCTAGTTTCTGTGAGATGCATCTTTGAAAATCTATATATTTTATCAAGAAAAGTTTGAAATCAGTGTTGGTAGCTTTGAAATCGATAAAATCTGTTTTGTTTTGGAGTAAACAATCAACAAACGGTTGCTAGTTAGCGGACAGCAGAGGCGTCATTAATTTTGACTGAAATTTCCTCACAGGGACCTAAGGTTAAGTGCAGGCTAAGACAAGCATAAATAACCAATTATGAAAGAAAAAAACAAAAGAAGTGCTACATCAAGCCTGTCAACAAGCCAAGAGTTCCCAAAACACACAGGGAGTCTATATTGTTTATTCAATTCTGATTTACTTACGCTTTTACAAAATGGTGGATCGAGCTGCTGGAAGATTATATAAAGATTTGCCTGAAGATAGCTGAAAAACATTGTTATGAAGAGTTACATTTATTTGAAGATATCATAAAACAAAGCTGCAACTATATCCTTTTGCTGACAAGAGTTTGTGGATATTTCCTGGAGCCAATCCTAAGGAACCGCTGGCGGTCCTAAATGGCGGGTCTACTCACACTCGGCCTAAAAATTTTGTCATTCAACTTGCTGGCCTTCGCGTTGTTTGCGTCAACATTTTACGGAGAAGTCGGTGAGTATTTGGGCTAAGAACTAAGGTTTTTTAATAGTAAACAATTAATTAGCTGGATTTCTTTAGGGTACCTGCCTTGTTTATATTTGTGTAATTATTAATATTTCAATTTGGAGACGCAATCAAAATGGTCCAAAACTTACAACCTGCAACAATAAATTGATATATGCGTGGCGTGGGTTTATATACGGTTGGGTGGATTGATTTTCAGCATTGACGATGGTTGATGGCCGTTTAACAGTTCTGATTGCGCATTTCAATCCCGATAATCTTCAAATCAAGCTTTTCAAAAAGGAGAGGTAGCAAGTACAAGTAGGTAGCCAGGTAGCATGATGTCTTTTTTAGGCAGGCCACCCAAGAAAAATGAAAAACCATTATTTTTGATATTAATCATCTTCTCTTCTTAAATATTGGACATAATATGTTGTGAAAAAACTGTGCCCCCTCCTTCTTCCCATTTCTCCAAGGATTTTGATGAAGCAAAAGTGAAACGTTAAAGCAGTTGTCTCTCATGATTTATTGAAAAAATAGTAGGTTTTTCATAATAATAAACAAGGCAAGTTTAGTATTTGTGATCTCATTGGAAACTACCCAGACTGGGAACTTTGAAGTGCACATACAAGATCTTCCATGCATGAATCTGAGGAAAGCAATGAGCGAACAATTGGTTTATTGTTCACAAGACAATGGGATTATGTGCATATTTTCCCCAGATTTCTCTGTGGGAAACTACACCATACAGTTTGCAGGCTAATTGTGTTTTGGTGGATATGGAAGATCTTCCACATGGAATTTTTACCAGTCATGTCATGAAACGGAATTATGATTCATGGTATTTTTTTTAATGAGGTATGTGTCTTTAAATTTCAGAATCAGTGACATTTGATTGTGACCTCAACTGCACTTGCTCAAAAGCCAACTGTACTGCTGGTCAGTACTGGGCAAACTGTTCAATAGGATGTGTGGAGTGCCCTGCAGGTTACTAGTGAGTACCTAATACTTTTAATGCATTGGATGAAAAATGTTTTACTTTCTTAGAGTTCACATGTTAAAGTTAGTTGACGGAGCTAAGTGGAGGCNTAGTAGGTTTTTCATAATAATAAACAAGGCAAGTTTAGTATTTGTGATCTCATTGGAAACTACCCAGACTGGGAACTTTGAAGTGCACATACAAGATCTTCCATGCATGAATCTGAGGAAAGCAATGAGCGAACAATTGGTTTATTGTTCACAAGACAATGGGATTATGTGCATATTTTCCCCAGATTTCTCTGTGGGAAACTACACCATACAGTTTGCAGGCTAATTGTGTTTTGGTGGATATGGAAGATCTTCCACATGGAATTTTTACCAGTCATGTCATGAAACGGAATTATGATTCATGTTATTTTTTTTAATGAGGTATGTGTCTTTAAATTTCAGAATCAGTGACATTTGATTGTGACCTCAACTGCACTTGCTCAAAAGCCAACTGTACTGCTGGTCAGTACTGGGCAAACTGTTCAATAGGATGTGTGGAGTGCCCTGCAGGTTACTAGTGAGTACCTAATACTTTTAATGCATTGGATGAAAAATGTTTTACTTTCTTAGAGTTCACATGTTAAAGTTAGTTGACGGAGCTAAGTGGAGGCAATCTATTAATAGGACAAAAAAGTGCCTAAGCATGTAATTTCCACCCTAGTGAAAAGATATGCACGCAAGTGCCAAAATCATCAGGTACAATGGGTTAATTTTAGACTTACATATGCCGCTCTTGAGTTAGCTATTTATCTCTGTCAACTAACTTTAAGGTGAAAATTCCCTGCCGTCAAATTTCCTCAAAATAAATTTGCTCATGAGTACTCCTCATAGTCAGCATCAAGGAAACAAATAAATCTCTTTTGTATCAAAGAAACCATGCTAGTAAATGTCTCTTGATCTGCTTGGTTTTTATGACTATTGAAGATAGCATAGGTTCCAAATCTTTAACGCGGCGTAAACAGGTGGGTGTAAAATTCAATGACCAATTTCTTCTGATTGAATGGCTTGAAAGAAACTTTAGATACTTATCTATAATTCTACTGTTGGACTTTCCAGAAATTTTGAATATTTTTCAAAATTGCAGCGTATTTTAAATTCTAGCTCATTTGAGGGTATGACGTCATCAAATTTCTAGATCATAAACCAGATGAATGACAGACTTTTGCTTGATACCATATTGTAGGCATTCATAAACTATGGTTTTCTTCGAAATTACTTCATGTTGCATCAAATGGTTTAGAAATTACGATGGTTTTGGGTTTTTTGGAATATTTTTGTTTAATTCTTGACAAGGAGGAAAAACATTCTAACTCTGAAAATATTAGAGATTTCAGAAAAGTCCAATGGTAGAATTATAGAGAAATAGCTAAAGTTTATTTGAAGTCATTCAGTTCAAAGAAATAGGTTACTCAATTTTACACCAGCCTTTTTAAAGATTTGGAACCTATGCTGTTGAAGATCATTTTTAGAATGCGCAATTGATAGTTGTTCTAACCTAGTTCAATGTTTGATTTCTCATTCTTTCATTGTCATTTTCAAAAGGAATTATTTCTTTGAAAACACAGGACTAGTTCATGTTCCACTCATCATTTACAAGAATGAATTGATAAGAATTTATATAAATTTTGAAAATTGTTGTTGGTGTATAATTGAAAATAGATTCTATTAAAGTTGCTGATTACAAACATTGCTTCATAGTTGTGCTGGTGGAAGTGATGCAACAGTTCCATGTGCTGCGGGGACAGCAAGTTCAAATGTTGGACAGAACAGCTCATCAACGTGCCAGGTACGTCATTTTAGAATATTGATTCTAAATATCAGAGAACCGCGAAAGCTAAGCACATGTTAACACTGTCCTTGCCTAAGGATTCTTTGAAAATTTTTGTGAAAAGTTCCGATTTCTTAAGAATCCTTGTGTAGAAAATTTTACAGTCTTGCACTCCAAAATTTTTTCCAAGTGTGGAGAATTCTTGATGGTTCTCTTCATGTTTATTTTTGCTGGGTATGTCTTTTAATTTGAATTCATTCTGATTCGTTCAAATTGGTTCACAACAAAATCATCGGATAAGACTGTAAACTTGTCACATGAAATGTTAATTTGTGCAAGTTAATATGTGGAATGCTGAAAATTGTGTAATTTCTCTAGGATCCTTTTGATACTAATGTATTAATGACCTGTACTGTAGTATATTTTTACTGTAAAGTGTTAGTTAAAGTAGTCTTGAACTTCTCGTTACAGGCTTGTCAAAATGGCTACTATAGTGGGAGTGGATCAATTTCTTGCTCTCCCTGTCCTGCTGGTCAAAAGTGNACTGTAAAGTGTTAGTTAAAGTAGTCTTGAACTTCTCGTTACAGGCTTGTCAAAATGGCTACTATAGTGGGAGTGGATCAATTTCTTGCTCTCCCTGTCCTGCTGGTCAAAAGTGTTCTTCTAGTGCTGTTCTTGGAAGTTGTACATTTGGCCAATTTTCTGAACTAGCGAATGAAACATGTCTTGAATGTCCCAGTAGATTTATTTGTCCAAGTGCTTCTCAAGCCCCCCAGGTAAGGTTCTGAAATTATAGGTGACATAGAATGCAGTAACTACTGTTTATCATTTGCCCATTTGGTATCTGTTATTGACATCATTTCTCGGTGTGCTAATTACGGTACATAGCTTAATCTTTGCAGGAGGAGATACTTAGCAGAGCAAACTTTAAACTGTCAGGCTTTTAGACTGTACTTGAAATAAATCCAACTTCTCATTTAAGTCTTCTCACACTCATTGGATATTTGCATCAGTTTGACAAAATTGACCTGAGATTGGCATATACATTTTCCTTTCGTTTTAATTCCTTGTACGTTAGAGTTTTTGTAAGTCATAGAGTTTTTCTTGGTCTGTTGACTTTAAGTAAATTGGACTTTAGCCCAGCAGTCATATCATCATAGGGTAATACTACTGTATTCACTCTTTTAGGCTGTTTAGCACCAGAATGAATGATGACCTTGTAAATAATCATATTGTTGATGATAATGATCAGGGCTGAACAACATCTTACCTTTTGGTAGATGAATGTGTTAGTAAATATATGCTGGCTAATTGTAACTAAAATTATTGACCTCAACGCTTTTCTGCAAAGGAAGGTAAGGTGTAGATGATGCTTTGCTTGCCAGAGGCCGACAAAGTGTGGGAACAGGGGAACGCCATTTCCAGGAAATTTTGTAAGATTTTTAGGCTGCAGGAAATTTTTGAAAAGAAGCTGAATTTTATGCTGCCATCAAAACACCGCAGAATCTGAACCTGGCATAATTGCTATCTTGAAAGCAAATTGAATTGCTGCAGTAACTTTAATTAAGAAAGAAGCTTGACCGAGAGGCTTGTATCTAGAATTTGAGAAAAGATTTGTTGTTGCAAGTAGTAGATTTTGCCTATGTCAACCCTATCATTGAGCTGTCCAGTTGCTTTTTGTGCATAGTGCTGTTAGTTTTGAGGAAGGAAGAAAATGGCAACCAGATTTGTATGTGTATTTTGGTTGCTCATCTTAATGACACAATTCATGTGCATTTTGGTTGCTCATCTATAGTTACTGTGCCTATTTTGCATTAAACAGTCATTGAATATTATTTCCATGTTAAAAAAACACAAAGGAGTGGAAGGGTGATAAATGCAACTGTCGTTTNCTCAGGCTATTGTTTTTATATTGTATTGCTATTTCAAGATTTATATGTATGCTCCATCTAATTTGGAAAGCTATTACTGATGAAGGCTTACGCCGAAACGTTTAACGAATGTGTTTTTTCTGAGTCTATATATATATATATATATGTCGAAACGAAAAAAGTACAATACGCAAGTAAAATATATATCGAAACTTATAGAAGGCATTAACAAAAACAACACTCGTTTCTTTGGCGACTAGTTTCGTCTGTTCATGCAGACTCTTCAGGCTAAAATGTATATATATATAGACTCAAGAAAAAACACATTCGTTAAACGTTTCGGCGCAAGCCTTCATCCACCACCTTAACCCGAATGTGTTTTTTCTTGAGTCTATATATCTATCTTATTACATATTGAGTAGGAGCTTGTGAGAATATATATATATATATATATATTTATTTATTATATATATATATATATTATATATTATTATATAATAATAATATATAATATATATATATATATATATATATTCTTATAAGCTCATTCGCAATATGTAATAAAAAAGATATATGTAGTCAAGAAAAACACATTCTAGTAAACGTTTCGGCGTAAGCCTTCATCAGTAATAGCTTTCCAAATTAGATGGAGCATACATATAAATCTTGAAATATCTAATTTGGAAAGCTATTACTGATGAAGGCTTACGCCGAAACGTTTACTAGAATGTGTTTTTCTTGACTACATATATCTATGTAAATATATATACACCGTTTACTGTTAAATTAACTAATTAGGAGTATTTTACTTTGTATTTAATAATTTTTTTTATTTAGTAGGTAGGCATCAATTAGCTGGAACATAGCTATTTTAAACGCCTACCATAAAGAAAGTTAAAAAATAATAATGATAATAATGATCATCTACTAGCATTTGTTTTATGTTATGTCCAATTTAAACCTTAAGTTGTTGGTTTATGAACATGTTAAATTTCACCAACTAGCTTTTGAACTATATTCTACCTACACTTGCACGAACTAGGCTGTACAATCCACTAAATCAATATGAGATAAAAACAAGTTCGCTGGAAGTTTTGATGAAATTCTTAGCTTGCTGTTCCCTGAAAGAAAAATTGTGTCTGTCCCTGTTGCTTGCTACAAGGAAGAGAAACACTTTTTGAGCAACGATAATATATTTTCACCTGTGATACCAGCTGTTGTTTGGACATGTGTAAATCATCTGTCACCTCTTTATGTTGTTACATACCTTGTATAAATCAGAAAATTTTACGCTAACGTTAAANAAACCGAATAAGAATACAGTACGCAAGTAGCAATATAAGTTAAAACGAAGAAGAAGGCGTTAACAAAAGACAACTCGTTTCTTTTGCGACTAGTTTCGGTATATATATACACCGTTTACTGTTGAATTAACTAATTAGGAGTATTTTACTTTGTATTTAATAATAATTTTTTTTTATTTAGTAGGTAGGCATCAATTAGCTGTAACATAGCTATTTTTAAACGCCTACCATAAAGAAAGTTAAAAATAATAATGATAATAATGCTTACCTATAAGCATTTGTTTTATGTTATGTCGAATTTAAACCTTAAGTTGTTGGTTTATGAACGTGTTAAGTTTCACCAACTAGCTTTTGAACTATATTCTACCTACACTTGCACGAACTAGGCTGTACAATCCACTAAATCAATATGAGATAAAAACAAGTTCGCTGGAAGTTTTGATGAAATTCTTAGCTTGCTGTTCCCTGAAAGAAAAATTGTGTCTGTCCCTGTTGCTTGCTACAAGGAAGAGAAACACTTTTTGAGCAACGATAATATATTTTCACCTGTGATACCAGCTGTTGTTTGGACATGTGTAAATCATCTGTCACCTCTTTATGTTGTTACATACCTTGTATAAATCAGAAAATTTTACGCTAACGTTAAATCATAGAAGTCACACTCTGATGAGAACGTAGGTTCGAAAGGCCTCAGTGTGCCAAAAATTTGTCTGTTTCTTTGCGTCCGCCTCCTCCATAGTATATAATTTTTCATGAGGCAGAGGTGCAGAAACTGAATCTTTGACATTATTCACCTATTTGTACTGTATATCTTTCTCCTGCTTTGCCCAGGTGGCTTTGTTNCGATAATATATTTTCACCTGTGATACCAGCTGTTGTTTGGACATGCGTAAATCATCTGTCACCTCTTTATGTTGTTACATACCTTGTATAAATCAGAAAATTTTACGCTAACGTTAAATCATAGAAGTCACACTCTGATGAGAACGTAGGTTCGAAAGGCCTCAGTGTGCCAAAAATTTGTCTGTTTCTTTTCATCCGCCTCCTCCATAGTATATAATTTTTCATTAGGCAGAGGTGCAGAAACTGAATCTTTGACATTATTCACCTATTTGTACTGTATAATTATCTTTCTCCAGCTTTGCCCAGGTGGCTTTATTCCAAATACAACAGCACACATTTGTGTATCTTGCCCTGCTGGAACTTTTGCAATCAATGGGTCAACAACATGCAGCCCATGCTCCAATGGCACATACAGTACAGCCGGATCATCAGCTTGTATTAATTGCCCTAGTGGCCACAGGTAATGATTAGTATTCTTTTCCATTTATGTTATTATAACATTTATTATATCATAAGACCAGGAGAAGGGCAACAAACATTTTATCTTCAGATATTCATTTCATTTGAAGACTCAAATCATGTTTTGACAGCCAATAGACGATTGCACTAAAGATGGTGGCGAGGAATTTTTTACCAAGATGCATTGCGTTCTAATAAAGATTCTTTAACGATTCTATAGGAATTCGATTAAAGAACGCAGTGCATCTTGGTAAAAAAATTCCTCGCCGCCATCTTTAGCGCAATCATCTATTGTAATTAGGGCCAAAAGGCCAAGTATTGAAGACCCAAATAATGTTTCACTAAAAAATTGACAGGCCAGAGACATTTGGAATCTTACACGATTCATTTTCAACCCAAGAATAAACAAGGTATTTATAGTAACCAGATATTACCATGATAGAAGTAAAACACACCTTGTAAATTTTGTAATTAATCATCAAAGGGGGAAAACGCACTCACGGGAAGTACCTGGGGAAAACTAAAAAAGACAAAGCGGAATTAACATCTGCTGAGAATTAAACATTGGCCGATCTTGTGCTATTAATAGACTTTCAAAAATTATTAAGTCAAATTCCTTGGAGGCCTTATCTATGGAACTGAAATCATCGAGGGAGCCAGCACGCCCAGTCTTGTTGATGGGATCTTTAACGGCTGACAAACTACCTGTGATGGACTTTCCTTGTTCTGGTTAAATAACAATTCTGAAAGACTAGTCAAGTTTCCTGTAACGACTAGGTACAAAAGCAAAAGATAATTGTCTGACGTTAACATTTGTAATTGCAAGTTAGTATTTATGCAAATAGTTGCCGATGTATCTGATTCTATTTTCATCTAGCTTCCGATTCTAACGAGCACGACGCTGTCCTGTGAAATTTTCAATGATTTAAAGGCAGTCAAATATAGCTGATAAAAATCTTATTTATATATATTTCACAAGTGTGCGCTTGTTAGCTTTATCCAAAGAAAACCAAATCACAGAGACTCAATGATGCATGAATTTTGAATTTTGTGGCCATGAAAAAATCTTTGAGCAGTAGGGGACAGACTGCCTTTAACTTCCTTGCCATTCTTTTATGGCTGTGCAGACAGTATTAATGCAGTCGAGAATGCAGTTGCTTGCACCCCTGGTACATTCGTATCTGCTGATAAAATGTTTTGTGAGCAATGCCTTGCTGGATACACAATGAAACGACGCGTGTCAAAGTTATTAGATACTAAAGGGTATATTTTTAACTTGGCCCAGGACAGCTTTCAACCTTGTCGATACTCTGTAACTCCTTTATCGTCTTTCTACAGCTGTGCAGATCACATCAATGCGGTTGCTTGCACACCTGGAACATTTGCATCCGCCAACAAGTTGTCATGTGAGCCATGTCTTGCTGGTTATTACTGCCCAGTTGGCAAAATGGACGCACCAGTAATCTGCAATAATGGTACATACCAGAACGCAACGGGTCAAACGTCATGCATTCATTGTCCTGCTGGCAAAAGGTGCCCATCTGTCGCTGATGTACCCATTGATTGTGAAATTGGAACATACAGCCCAGTTTCGATAAACGAATGTATGTCTTGTCCTAGTGGTCACAGGTATGGCATTTTTCGTGTATTATGTAGAGACATCAGGTTATTGTTAATGTTGCATTGTTATAACGAATCTCCCGTGACACATTTTATTTGAGACAGCTTTTAATTCAATCATATCCTGGTACTGATTGACATTTTTTTCTTTTTAGCTGTCCTAATACGAGCACTGCTATCGCTTGCTTAAAAGGCACGTATGTCTCCGCTGACAGATCGTCTTGTGATCCTTGTATTGTTGGCACATACTGTCCCATCGATAAACTAGATGCACCAGTCATCTGCAGTAACGGTACATACCAGAACGCAACTGGTCAAACGTCATGCATTCAATGTCCTGCTGGCAAAAGGTGCCCATCGGTTGCTGATTTGCCCATTGATTGTGAAAATGGTACATACAGCCCAGTGGCGATAAACGAATGTATGTCTTGTCCTAGTGGTCACAGGTATGGGATTTTTGTGTATTACTTGTAGACATCAGGTAGCGGAGAGAAGTTCTTGTTATTTCCTATGAGAAAATATTGAAGATAAATCTTTGGAATCTTTCCGAGGGCCCCAAAATCTTTTGACTTGGCTACAAAAAACCATCAGAGTCCTCCCCAAGGTTTGTTCTTAGCACCCAAAATGGAAGTATATTTGTACACATCGAAAAACCTTCACAGATTTTATGTAGCATTTGTATTGTTTCGAGTGTATTTTCTTTATGCTTACGGTTTAAGGTTTCAGAAGCTTGAGTATAATTTGTCTCAGTTTTTAGCAAGGTCCTCTCAGTATGCAATCGGCTCCCATTGTTGGCCAGAACAAATATCTCATGTTCGAAAACAATGGAAATAAACAATGCTTTTTAACCGAAACAATAGCTTTTCCCCCTATATTTGTCAAAATGTCCGCCACTGGATCCTCTTGATCACCATTTGGTCAGAATGACTGAATAAAATGTATTGAAAGTCTCAAATAAGGGGCGTATTCTTTTGGGCATCTTCTGAGAAAGGTAGAGTTGGTAGAAGCTAAAATCCCATTCTTTTGGTGCTATTCTACCGAAAACGGTAGGTTTCGCATACTTCAGATTATCTTTCATGAAAGCCAATTCTTTTAGTCATTCTGTTTTCGGTAGACTTCCGAGAGATTTTTGACGTATTCTTTTGGGCTCTACTGAAAACGGTAGACTTCCAAGGCCTCGGAAACCTTCTGCCCCTGAAGCTAGTAGACTCCCGAGAGATCGCAAAGAGCCTTGTTTCGTGAATGAAAAAGTTTACAAAACATTCGAAAATACAGTGAAGTATTATAAATTCTTTTCTTCTGGGATTTGCAAAACAAAAGTACAATGCATTGCAATGGCTTCAATTCACTCAGCTGAACACAACATTCGAACTCTCAAAACTTTCAGAATTCTCATTCTTTTGGGATTTTTCTCTGCGAAGTCTGCCAACTCTACCGTTTTCAGAATGTGTATTCTTTTGGCATTTTTCTCTGCGAAGTCTGCCAACTCTACCGTTTTCAGAATGCGCATTCTTTTGGTAACTGGCATTTTTCTCTGCGAAATCTACCGTTTCCAGAAGATTTCGCAGACTTCAGATGCTCAAGAGAATACGCCCTAGATGTCATGTGTCATGTGAAATATCTCGAACAAAAACAACTAAAGAGTTTTTTTTTGGTTAATGTTACGTTATCACATATCTCACGTGACACATTTCTTTGAGACAGCTTTTAATTCAATCATATCCTGGTACTGATTGACATTTTTTCTTTTTCAGGTGTCCTAATACGAGCACTGCTATCGCTTGCTTGAGAGGCACGTATGTCTCCGCTGACAGATTGTCTTGTGATCCTTGTGTTGTTGGCACATACTGTCCCATCGATAAACTAGATGCACCAATAGTGTGCACAAATGGAACATACCAGATCGCGAAGGGTCAAACGTCATGCATTCAATGTCCTGCTGGCAAAAGGTGCCCATTGGTCGCTGATGTACCCATTGATTGTGAAAATGGAACATACAGCCCACTTGCGATAAACGAATGTATGTCATGTCCTAGTGGTCACAGGTATGGGATTTTTCGTGTATTATGTAGAGACATCAGGTTATTGTTAATGTTGCATTGTTATCACGAATCTCCCGTGACATCTTATTTGAGACAGCTTCTAATCTAGACTGATGATCTGGTCGTAGTTATCGCTATTAAAATACTGCCGGACGCTCCTAACTACGACTCATAATCAAACGCCTTTATTTTGAAATGACTATGACTGCCTCGTTTCGATAAGGGCCTTAGGCAGAAAAGCACAAATATTTGTAGTTTTCAAATAAAACACATTGATTTGAAAACTTCACAATAAATCAGTTAATGCTTAGCGAAAGCAGCAAAATAGTACCTACGTACAAGATTTGATATTGTTGCCAACTGCTTTCATGGTATTCTTATTCGTAAGACTTTGTTCTGTCCGGCCAAACTGCTTGAAACTCTGCTTTGAGCTTCGAGTTTCCGTTGGTCAACATCAATCAATCGAATTTGCAGAGATTCTAGTTGCGTTGTATTTGTTGTATACTTTGTACATGACTGTGCATAGCAGCCTCGTTCCAAAGGGCGTTCAAAAATGAAAAAAGTCAGTCCAAAAATATTGCCGTAATAATATGAGTCCCAGTATGAGCGGTCTCGGTCTGGTGTAATAGCCTCGTTTTGAATAGCGATTACTGGGACTCATTGTAATCAGTCTA
>REGL01000459.1:96114-108583 GCA_004194395.1 Aurelia aurita complex sp. Pacific | reverse complement strand
AGGCACGTATGTCTCCGCTGACAGATTGTCTTGTGATCCTTGTGTTGTTGGCACATACTGTCCCATCGATAAACTAGATGCACCAATAGTGTGCACAAATGGAACATACCAGATCGCGACGGGTCAAACGTCATGCATGCAATGTCCTGCTGGCAAAAGGTGCCCATCTGTCGCTGATGTACCCATTGATTGTGAAAATGGAACATACAGCCCACTTGCGATAAACGAATGTATGTCATGTCCTAGTGGTCACAGGTATGGGATTTTTGTGTATTAGTTGTAGACATCAGTTAGCGGAGAGAATTTCTTGTCATCCTATGAAAAAATATTAAAGATAAATCATTGCATCTTTTCTGAGGGCCTCAATATCCGAAGCCTCCCAATGTCCTTTTCTTAACGTCCAAAATGGTAACGTATTTGAACACATTGAAAAACCCTCACAGGTTTCATATAGAATTTTTATTCTTTTTTTGAGTGCATTTTCTGCATGCTTGCAGTTGAACGTTTCAGAAGTTTGAATACAACTGGTCTCAATTTTTAGCAAGTTCATCTCAGTGTGCAACCCCCCCATTCTATGCTAGAACAAAGATCTTCTGTTCAAAACAATGGAAATAAACGATGCTTTTTAACTGAAACAAAAGCTTTTCCCCTCATATTTAGCAAAGTGTCCGCCACTGCTGGATGCTCTTGATAAACTGTATCTAAAGTTTGTCTCTAATTAAATATTATGTGAAAATGTTTTTGAATAAAAACAGCTAAAGAATTTTGTTTGGTTAATGCTATTTTATCACAAATTTCACGTGAAATCTTATTTGAGACAGCTTCTAATCTAATCATATCTTGGTACTGATTGACACATTTTTTCTTTTCCAGATGCCCTAACACGACCACTGCTATCGCTTGCATAAGAAGCACGTATGTCTCCGCTGACAAGTTGTCATGTGAGCCATGTCTTGCTGGGTATTACTGCCCAGTTGACAAAATGGATGCACCAGTAATCTGCAATGATGGTACATACCAGAACGCAACGGGTCAAACGTCATGCATTCAATGTCCGGCTGGCAAAAGGTGCCCATCTGTTGCTGATTTGCCCATTGATTGTGAAAATGGTACATACAGCCCAGTGGCGACAAACGAATGTATGTCTTGTCCTAGTGGTCACAGGTATGGGATTCTCGTGTGTTATGTAGAGACATCAGCTAGAGGAGGGGAGTTCTTGTAATTTCCTATGAGAAGATGTTGATGATAGATCATTGAAGTTTTTCTGAGGGCCTCAAAATTTTGTTATTGGGCAATAAAAAACGGTCGCCAAAAACCTCCTGAAAAACCTTCATAGATTTTATATGTAGCTTTTTTATTGTTTTGAGTGATTTTCTTCACATTTGCAGTTGAAGGTTTCAGAAGCTTGAGAACAATTGGCCTCAGTTTCAGCAAGTTCCTCTCAGTGTGCAATTGCCCTCATTGTTTGCTAGAACAAAGATCTTCTGTTCGAAAACACTAGAATTAAGTGAAGTTTTTAACCGAAAAAATAACTGCACCCCAATATTTGGCAAAGTGTCCGCCATTGGATCCTCTTGATCACCATTAGTATAAAATCAGAATAACTGAATCAAATTTATTTAAAGTTTGTCTCAAATTCGATCGAATGTGAAAATGTTTGCGAATAAAAACAACCAATGAGGATTTGTTTGGTTATGCTACGCTATCACAAACCTCACGTGACATCCTGTTTGAGATAGCTTTAAATTTAATTATATTCTGGTACTGATAAAAATTCTGTATCTTTTTGTAGCTGTCCAAATACGACCACTGCTATTGCTTGTTTAAAAAGCACATATGTCTCCGCTGACAGATTGTCATGTGATCCTTGTATTGTTGGCACATACTGTCCCATCGATAAACTAGATGCACCAATAGTGTGCACAAATGGTACATACCAGAATAATACTGGCCAGCAATCTTGTATCGACTGCCCTGCCGGACAGAAATGTCCCTCTGTTTCATCAACGCCCGTTGATTGCCCAACTGGAACTTACAGTGGACTGGGAACAGCGGAGTGTTTGTCCTGCCCAAGTGGACATAGGTGAGTTGATTTAACTTTGTGTTGAACTGTTTGGAGAATAGCGAAACAAAGAATAGTTTTTATTACTTTATACAAGATTCCCGAAACTCCCATCATACCAGGACGAGCAAGGACAGATTTTGTAATTTTCGAAAGAAGAACAATGAATCTGAAGACCTACCGCGTGGATATTATTTTTTAGATTCAGAAGCTGAGGAGTATTTGTTTTATTCAACCACAAATTCGCGAGAGTTGATGCCCTCTGCTCGGCTTCTGAATCAAATGAATTAATACCGCGAGGCAGACCTTCAGATTCATCCTTCTTCTATCGTTATAAAATCGTGACATCTCTTAAAAACTACCTTTCGCATGCACAAGGCTACAATTTGCCCGAGTTGTCTCAGGGAAATTTTGCAGCTTTGTTTATTTTGAATTACTGGTAGAAAGTCTGTTGTTTGCAAACGGTAGTTGCTTTGAATTGTGGTGTCAACCAAAGCATATCAAAATACATTTGTTTATTGTTTACAACCACCTCTAAGGGAACCATTATGGAAATTGGGTCAATATGACCTTATTGGCTATCCCTGCCATTACAATTAGGGGTGTTTTTACAGGTATTTATTTGATGTGCATTGTCATTATATTTTATCTATTTCTAGCTTTTTGAACTTGTAAATTTAGTTTATTTCTTTTTGGCAAATGCATACATACATTCATACATAAAAGCAACTGATGCTACTGTGTTACAAAATCTGTCCTTGGTACAAGGATGCCTTTTTGTCATCATTATGAGATTTACAGGTAAATCAATGATTAAGCGTTTGTGCACTGTTAACTCCTCATTATTTTTATACAGCTGTGCAGATCGCATCGGTGTGGTTGCTTGCACACCTCGAACGTTTGTATCAGCTGACAGGTTGTCATGTGAGCAATGTCTTGCTGGATATTAATGTTGACAATATGGATGCACCAGTAGTCTGCAGTAACTTAGCCTGGGACAGCTTTCAACCATGTCGATTCTCTTTAACTCCTTTATCGTCTTTCTACAGCTGTGCAGATCGCATCAATGCAGTTGCTTGCACATCTGGAACATTTGTATCCGCCAACAAGTTGTCATGTGAGCAGTGTCTTGCTGGGCATTACTGCCCAGTTGATAAAATGGATGCACCAGTAATCTGCAGTAACGGTACATACCAGAACGCGACGGGTCAAGCGTCATGCATTCAATGCCCTGCTGGCAAAAGGTGCCCATCTGTCGCTGATGTACCCATTGATTGTGAAATTGGAACATACAGCCCAGTTGCGACAAACGAATGTATGTCTTGTCCTAGTGGTCACAGGTATGGGATTTTCATGTTTTAATTGTAGACATCAGTTAGAGGAAAGATTTTATTGTCATTTCCTGTGAGAAAATGTTGAAGATAATTCATTAAAGTTTTTCTGAGGGCTCCAAAGTCTTTTTATTGGGCTATAAAAAACCACCAGAAATCTCCGAATGGTCTTTTCTTGGCACTTGTATTGGTAGCGCAAGTACTTGCACTCATTGAAAAACCTTCACAGGTTTTATGTAGTATTTTGATGTTTTGAGTGCATTTTCTTCACGCTTGCAGTGGAAGGTTTTAGAAGCTTCAATACAATTGGTCTCAGTTTTTAGCATGGTCATTTAAGGTCCACTTGATCACCATATTGTCAGAATAACTGAATTAAGCTATAACTACAGGCGGTCTCAACTAGATATTATGTGAAATATTCGTGAATGAAAAACAGTTAATGGCTGCGGTCACACTACCGTATTTTCCCGTTGTAATATGAATTGCTTCACTTTCTTGCGATGTGTTATTATCGCCAGAAAGTACGGCAACATAACGGTACAATGACACTCGGTCACAGAATGATATGATTCATCATATGACAACTACGCAAGGCTGTGATTGGTTTATTCTCCAAAACAACGCTAAAATATAGGTTGGGACTTTGTTTTTGCCCGTTGCGTTGCGTCTGATAATTTTCTTATGGAATCATCTCTCAGGACCAAAGCGCTGTAGCAGCGTTGTATGTAGAAAACGAAATGCGGTCACATATCACAGCGTAGTTAACCCGTTGTTTTGAAGGGATACAACGAGGTAAAAACGTCTAGTATGACCGCAGCCAATGTGTTCTGCATGTTTAATTTAGCGTTATTGCGAATCTCACGTAACATCTAATTTGCAACAGGCTTTAATTAAGTCATATTATTGATGGACATTCTGTCTCTTTTTGTAGCTGTCCAAATACGACCATTGCTGTCGCTTGCTTGAAAGGCACGTATGTCTCCGCTGACAGATTGTCTTGTGATCCTTGTATTGTTGGCACATATTGTCCCATCGATAAACTAGATGCACCAATAGTGTGCACAAATGGAACATACCAGAATGCTACCGCCCAAGAATCATGCATTCAGTGTCCGGCTGGAAAAAGTTGCCCATCAGTGTCTTCAACACCGGCTGATTGCCCAAGCGGTACATACAGCGGACTTGGATTAGCAGTGTGTTTTCCATGCCCAAGTGGACACAGGTGAGAACTGTTAAGTTTGGATACACAATTGTTTTACCCTTTCCTCTCTCAGATACGTCTGTCCAGTAACTAGTAGGGTTTTCAAACTTTTTGTATTTAATAAAAATTATTTCTCATTTATGATTTCAAGGTAAATGTTGGAGATAAATCATTGAAGTTGTTCTGAGGGCACTAAAATCTTTTAATTGGGCTATAAAAACCGTAAGAAACCTTACCAAAAGGCCTTTTCTTAGCACCGATAATGGTAGCATATTTGTACACATTGAAAATCCTTTTACAAGTTTCATGTAGCATTTCTGTTTGAATGCAATTTTCTTCACGCTTACAATTGAAGGTGCGCACAAATTCTTTCAGTCAGCTTGCGGATATACCTGGGTTTCACATCACAAGCATGGATTCAAAAGATTTATGTGAATTGCCTTTGTACGGAACTTCAGATTTGAATGTAGTCGAGGATAGAATAGAATGATTATTGAGGCAACAATATCCTTCGTTGAACGATCCAAGAGATTTTGCTAGCAACTCTTTTCAAGTAATTTCATAGCAGCGACCTCCCTCTATTTCTCTTTTTCTTTCTACGTATTTTTTCATCTTAGTTTTGGTTGCTTTGATTGTTTGTTTTCTTTTTGGAAATTGTGTGCTTTAATTCATAGGTCCCGTCTGCAGTGGGAAATGGGTGACTGCGTGTCTTTTCCCGCTATGGACCAGAAATGCATTGTATGTTTAGTTTAGATTTCACTTTATATAAAAAGTTGAAGGTTTTAGAAGGTCGAGTTTACTGGGCATCAGGTTTTATCATAGACTTATGAATGTCATCAGAATAACTGACTCAAACTAGAACCAAAGTCTGTTTCAAATTGGATGTTATGTGAATGTCATGTGCAATTTTCGTGAATGAAAACAGAGTGTTCTGCATGTTTAATTTAGCGTTATTGCGAATCTCACGTAACATCTAATTTGCAACAGGCTTTAATGAAGTCATATTATTGATAGACATTCTGTCTCTTTTTGTAGCTGTCCAAATACGACCATTGCTGTCGCTTGCTTAAAAGGCACGTATGTCTCTGCTGACAAATTGTCATGTGATCCTTGTAATGTTGGCACATACTGTCCCATCGATAAACTAGATGCACCAATAGTGTGCACAAATGGAACATACCAGAATGCTACCGCCCAAGAATCATGCCTTCAGTGTCCGGCTGGACAAGGTTGCCCATCAGTGTCTTCAACACCGGTTGATTGCCCAAGCGGTACATATAGTGGACTTGGAGTAGCAGTGTGCTTACCATGCCCAAGTGGACACAGGTGAGAACTATATCATTTGGATAATTGATAACGAGAATAGATACGATGAAACGACTGTTCCATGAAAATGATATTTTGGATGATAATTCCAGAAGGTTCAAGACAATTTAATTATATCAGAGACGATTTCGGTAGGTTAAAGACAATTCTATTATTAAAGATGAATTAACGTATTGCAATTGTCTCTATCATAAAGGAAGTTTCTTTGATATAATGAAGAAAGTTTCTTTGATTTGGTTAAATTGTCATTAAGTTTCCTTGAACTGTTTCTTTTTCGAAATGGTAGCCATATCAATTTTCATTATCAAGTCTCTGATCCAGCTGCGTTTCCCATCTGGCGTTGCGTTGTCTATAATTTTCTTATACTTATAATTACTACTTATACTTAGTTAATCTTTATTTAATCTTAGTGCAATCTTCCGATACTTATATTAAAGAATATTGTTTACCCCATTTCCTTGCAAATAGGCCTCTCTCAGCTTTACGTCAAGTAGCTAAAGTAAAGCTCTTTGGTACTGCACGGCAATTAATTCTCATTCTTGGTATGAAAGACTGGACAAAGATATAACTATAAAGTATTCAAAGCTAATAAAAAATGGGGAGGCAGCATGTTACGAAACGTAGGAGCACGCCTCTGGAACAACCTCTCTCCTCCCCTGAAATCAACTTCTAACTCCAAAGCCTTTAGCAGTAAATATAAAGAAACCGTAATTGCAAGTTATTAAACCAAATGGTGCAAAAAAAAACTTGACCAGTACTAGTTTTGCTGGTATTTTCCATGTTACTCGCGTTTGAGCATCATATACATTATGTTATTTTTTCCATTGTTTTGTAAACGGCCCCAGCTAGATAAGCTTGCTTTTCATGGGTCGTGTAGAATACAACTTTTTGATAAGCGCATATTGTATTAGGTTTTGTATTCTACAAAGAAAATTGAATTGAACTGAATTGAATGAAAGTAAGTGGATCTCTTTCCAGTGTCTTTGAATGATACTTGTAGGTTATTTAATGATAAGCTTCTGTCACCACATTTAAAGGAACTGGAAGGTATACCTGCGGTAGTACTTTCTCATTTCATCAACCAAAAGCTTTGAAATTTTGGCTTTCATGCTTTTCGGCTGACCATACAGGGTGTCCCAAAAAAATTGTGCCCCGCTTGTCTGAAGATTGCGACAAAACGGCAATGATGGTGCTCTTCAGATGTTCAATTAAAGTTTGCTACCATCCCCATGAAAATCCGTTGAAAAATGACGGAGTTATTTATTACTTTCAGAAGACCAACTTTTCCCGATCACTGAAACCAGCGGTCGGCCATTTTGTCTTACTATTTTGCAGCGATAAATAGCTTCATGGACCGAAAATGAAACAGCAGCCTTCAATGTCATAGCTCTCGTGAAAATTCCCATAATCCTCGGAGAGTTGCACTATTTCTGACCTCACAGAAAATATTTCTTACCTCGCGTGCAGATATGTATCACTGCAAAATAGTAAGACAAAATGGCCGACCGCTGGTTTCAGTCGTCAGGCAAATTTGGTCTTCTGAAGGTCATAGCTCTATCATTTCTCAACGGATTTTTACGGGGATGGTAGCAAACTTTAATTGAATATCCGAAGAGCGACATCATGCAAAAGTTTGGCGAGAATCTTTTTGCGTTTTGTCGCAATCTTCAGGCAAACGGGGCACAATTTTTTTGGGACACCCTGTACATAAATTTACTATCTTATGAGCTCTTTTCAAGATGGTGTAAATCTAAGAATGGTGTTTGTTTCTACTTTAGAAAGGTTTTAAATCTTTTCATTTTATTCATTCGCGTGAAAAATGTTTCTGAAAACCTTCAGCCCCAAAGCCTTGCCCATCCTGTTGTGGTGAGCCAGGGAAAGCGACTGTAACGGTTTAATGTATTTGGCTAGTTCGTAGAGTGATGTTTATTAAAATCTGCTATTTCATCGTAGTTGTCCTGGCCAAGCAAGCGCTGTGGCATGCCTTAAAGGCACTTTTGCATCAGCTAACAAATTATCATGTGAAGTATGCCCTGCTGGAAATTACTGTCCATTTGATCACATGGATGCACCCATTGTCTGTAATAATGGTACATATCAAAATGCAACGGGCCAACACATTTGCCTACAATGTCCCGCTGGTAACAGGTGTATTTCTGGATCAGATGCGCCAATCGAATGTGACAATGGTACATACAGTCTTATTGGAGAAACCAGTTGTACTGTATGCCCCAGTGGATATAGGTAAGAGTTTTTATCAATGGTCTAGATCCGATCTTCTTTGATGAATTTAGGATATTGTCGGATATTGGCGTGACATTCAACTTCTGGATCACATTGTCATAAGAGTTATTAACCATGGGATCATCAGTCGAATATGTATGAATCAATATATCGATGAACCAATTAATCAATCAATCAATCAATCAATCAATCAATCATGATGTCAGTCGATCAATTTAGTCAGTCATCTAATCAATAAATATTGCAGCGTCATTTATATTATGCACAGGATTTGCCTTTTCACTGCTCAAAATGCTCTGCAATATTTTTTTTCAAGATTTCGAAAGAGATTGCTTAGTTTGCCAAGAGATTACAGTTTGTACGAAGAGCGTTTTGATTATGAGACCTAAGATATGCCTTGTTTAATATAGTTTGCTTTCCGGTTGCTTAGTGTAGCTGTGTCATCGTTCTTGCCACTTGCCACCATGGATGCACCGGTTCCCATTTGATCTCTGGAAACTTTGATTTGATCACCGAACCGAAGCTAAGCATGGCTAGGCAAGATCAAGATGAAAACATCTGGTATTGTACGTACAAAACCTTACCAAGATGAAGATTGGTATGCCTCAGTAATGAGGTCAATAAAAACACCAGAAGCGCCAACTTTAAGGTTGCACGCTGTGTCAATAATACTCCCCAACGGAGAAAAAAAACACCCGAGCTAAGGGGGTTAATGGAACTGTAAAGCGCCTCTAAATATTCAATTTCAGTAAACAATATGAAAACAATAAATTCTACTTTAATAAGTTTACTTGACGTACAAAGATCTTCTCGCAATGGAGGTACAAAATGTCAGTTTGTTGAGCCTTTTGTTGTACCAATATTTACATATCTGTTGACACTTCTAAGAAGCAAAGGTGTAGTTTCGTGCCTTTAAGTTTGTAGATGTTTTAAACGTGTTTTAGGGTTTTTTAATGTATTAATGTACAAAGCTTTTGCTGCCGAAAGCAGCCTATTTATTCTGCTTCAATCAGCGAGCGAAATTAGCCTGTCTGTCTGCCTGCTGCCGTCAAACTTTGTAGATAGACGGGCCAGCTCACGGCTGCGGTTCGCGGGCTCGCGCCTGGTGAGCATTTATCCAACAAACAACAACAAAAGTTCTCCAACAAAAGATAATGAGTTCTTCCTTCCTACTTAACTACCTAACTACGTCAATGGACGACAAAGGTTTATTTCTGACAATGCGGAACTCAATATTACGGACCACGGAACCATGGACTACAGAACTACGGAACCAAGAGCCTTGGACTCAGGAATTAGAAACCAGCGGAGGAGAGTAACTCAATATTCTAAATCATTTACCTTTTGAACCATTACCCAACTGTCAATTCAAACATAATACACGTTTCTTTTGCGATAATCATTCAATTAATTTCTATAAAATTGACATCGCTACAGTCCAGTCGCATTTGGTACAAATACTAATCGGCAGCACTCGCTGACTATTGTTATACATAGTTAGATGTATATATGATATTCTAAAGTTTACCTTCAGGTATAATTATATATTTTACTCATAGCTGCTCAGATAAATCATCTCCATCAGCTTGCCTGAATGGAACATATTCAACAGCAGGCAAAATGACATGTGATATCTGCCCAAATGGCAATAGATGTCCCACAAGCGCTCTACCGGCTCCTATTGCTTGTGTTAACGGAACGTACCAGAACCTCACTGGTCAGAGTGTGTGTTTAGATTGCCCTGGAGGCTATTCATGTGTTAAACCCGAAGACGCGCCAGTTGAATGTGTTAGTGGTACATTCAGTCCTAATGCTGTCAGTGTGTGTAGTATCTGTACGCCGGGTCACAGGTTTGCTATGTTGAATAAATTCGTTGTTTTGTTTTGCTCTGTATTTATTGTATGATAAATAATAAAACAAATCTTTAAACAGGGTAGAAATTTCAACTATAAAGGCTATTGTTAATATGTATCCTCTTAACGTAACAGAAAATAACAAAAAACCTGTAAAAACGCTGATTTGATTTGATTTGATTTCATTTCATATATTTAGGGAGGGTAGCCCTTCAGCAAGTGCTGATTTTCAAGGGGTCCTCCATCTACGATACAATACAATGATACTACAATACAAATGAAAGAGAAAACCTGTTTACAATATGTCAAAGTCTAATTAATGTATTAAAAACAATGTTAGAAATAATGATCAGTGTTAAAATCAATTTACAGGGTATCTAAAATATATTAGCTACACAGCAGTCTACGCTAAATATGGCTCTTGAAGGCATTGACCGAAGATGCCTGTTTAACCTCAGTTCATAGACTGACGACGTGATTCCTTGTATTCGTTCAACTTTTTCAATCTGATGTTTATATTTTCACTCATACAAGGACTCGCAACCAAATATATTCACAACACAGACTAAAATCCTACGAGAAATTTAAAGTTACCGTTGACATGAATATTACAAATTTAAACTAAAATGCCTCTCTAATAGTTTTCCGCAGTGGCTCAGCGATGTCTTTTTCTAAGTCGATTGGAATTTCGTTGAAAAGCTTTGCAGCCATAAAATGAAAGATTTCCTATCATATTCTGCTTTGATATGCCGGAGCCTTATCTTTCCACTTATTACACCGGCCGTTTCTTGTTTATATTTTGTGCTTTGGTAACTGAAAGTTGGACATCTCAGTACCGCTCATTGAACTGGATGATAGAGTAAATGAAAAACCAGAATAAATACACTGAACGAATACAAGGAATCACGTTGTAAGTCTAATTCAAAGTAGCTTTAAATTTATCGCAAATATCATTGTCTAAACATGCTTTTCCGTCAATTATTCTTTCACAAAAATTTATAATGAAAACTTCTTACTAGTGCTAAAATAGTAGTTACTGTCCTATGGTTTTCAGCCAAGCATTTAAACTCAAGGCTGACATTAGCACTGCAACTTTAGAAAACTGTTTTCACGTTTTTGATCATCTTTGTGGAGCATTGCTGTTTCATGTTTATACGAGTAGATACCAGTTGTGTATAATCACAATGGTGGTTTTTATTAAGAATCTGCTATGTTTTCATTAGAAGTACCATTTCGATTGCAGTCAAACTTGACACCTGAAACTGATCGCAATTAATCGCTAAAATCAAATTGTAATTTAAAAATTTCTAAAATCGAATTGTAATTTGAAAATTAAATGCTAAAATTCAAACAGTTATGTTAGGAATCATATTAATTTTTACCTGAATAAAGACATTAGATAATAGCATCGATGAGTAATTGTGCTGCAAAATGTGTTGTGGGGTCAATCGTTAAGTTGTTTTTGTGGGTAGAAAATGTAAAATATTTTGTGCAGAGTCAAAATTGTTCATGTCAATATGCTTTTTCTATAAATATGTTTACATAAAGCTCTTTGATCGTTATTTGTTTGTGCTTCTAAAAATGCATGATTGTTTTGTTGTACGAGACCACAGTAACTTCTTAAAGGGGCTCTGTCGCCAAACTGTAAACAAATCTGTAAACACTATTGTTTCAGGCACATGTCCATTGTCTTCTGCAGTTTGTTTTGTGGCTGCCCCCAAGCCACCAAGGAAATGACCTTTGAACCCCGCTTAAATCCAAGCAATCATTAAATATATGAATGTTTTGTTTATTCCTCTGTGAAGTATAAGGATTTATCTTCAAAATTACGCTTTCATTTTGAAAAGAAAGATAAAAGGTCTGTTAGTCCAGTAAATAAGTGCCGTTTTTTGCCATGATCGTGCACTTTTGGATACCAGCATGAAACTTGGCACACACATAGAACTTGGTCAACTGAACAAATTTTGATATAGAAGCAACTTCAAAAATGGCCCGTTGTCATGGTAACCAGTCGACAAAGCATTCTTTGAAAGCCCCTTGGTTACATCCATTTTAAAGCTGTACTTTTGAAAGTCATATATTTTTGGAAACATTTTATGCTTTCAATTGATTAAGTAATGGGAGAAAATGTTTTTCAACGGTTTTAGAAAGCATGGTTGCTATGGAAACCGCAATATTTGTGACGAAATAGGCATTTTTGCTTGAATTTGCATACATTTGAAAACATTTTTTCGGAAAAAGTATAAATAATACGGCCTTCACGCAATTTCAACAATTCCAGATATTTTCTAAGATGGCAGGGTTACCATGGCAACAACATCTTTTCTTCAGACTACCAACAATAGAAACTGCGAACAACTGAAGGGAAGACACTCCGTCCTAAGGTCCATATTTCATCTTCTTATTTGATTGCTAGATGAACTTTTGTCAAAACTTTCTTGAAATAGATGAA
>REGL01000459.1:74642-94339 GCA_004194395.1 Aurelia aurita complex sp. Pacific | reverse complement strand
TGTGAAGAATGATGCTCATCCGTTCTTTACGGAACGATCAGCTTTACATCGGCTGCCAGATAGAAGGATTAGAATTTAGAGGAATTCTCTTCACAGGAATGTCAGAAGCACTTGGTCGCAAATACTGAATCTGCATCAAATGTAACTTGCATTGTTTTGAATAGTGCAGTCAGCTTCCAAATGGTCTGACCAAAAACATGAAAGTACATTTAAAGAATACTGCGAGAAAATATTTTTGCTTACGTTTCACTTCAGCTGGACAAGGTAAAGCGAATTGATTTAGCTTGGGATGTATACGTGAATGACAGTCACGAAACAGTGACACCGGCCAAGACATGACAAGGTGTTGCAGCAGCCTCCCCTTTCAAACTTTCAGTGATCCTTTGGGTACATCTTTGAACTGAATCAATAAGCTCAAAACTTTGCACAATTTAGATACGATAGTATTTTCATGCATCATTGTCAGACATGGTCAACTATGAGCTAGATTTCTAACTTGTCAGGCATCATCAATCAATTGCATCACTAGTACATTTACCGTTCGGCCCTTTCCAGAAGGCTAACGAATAGCAAACGTATTGATCACAGGGTGAGGCCGAACTGTTGAAAGTCTACCACCTATGGAGGATTCTTCATGACAACATGCGAGGCGAGGAATATTTCAAGCCTGCTTTGTGTGACAACAGACATCGCAAAGGAGCATGTAGCTACCAAATCCTTTATGTTGGGAATGGCAAATGGGAAATAAATGATGGATATGAGACATCTTGGATGCAAATGCAGGATACATCAAGAATTGGTCAAGAAGTCTATAAGGCTGATTTCCATTCAGCGGAACTTTCTGCGCGAGTGGAAACTTTATTGTTTACGAGAGAAAATGTCACTCTGAAGTTGAAAAGAAAGTTGCGGCTGAGCAGCTATTGTATAAAATTCTGCTCACTGGGAAAATGCCGCTGAGTGGAAAACAGCCTTTACACTGCTGTTATAGCAAGAAAGGATGCAAGGCAAGATACAAATGTAAAAAGGCCAAATTGCATGCAGTGTACATCCTTATGCTTCTGCGATGCTAAATGTTCTTAATGAAATGGCATTTATAAGATGTGCGAAACAGTGAATTCATCTATTTCAAGAAAGTTTTGACAAAATTTCATCTAGCAATCAAATAAGAAGATGAAATATGGACCTTAGGACGGAGTGTCTTCCCTTCAGTTGTTCGCAGTTTCCATTGTTGATAGTCTGAAGAAAAGATGTCGTTGCCATGGTAACCCTGCCATCTTAGAAAATATCTCAACATGTTGCATTTGCATCAAGGCCGTATTATTTTTACTTTTTCCGAAAAAAATTTTTCGAATGTATACAAGTTTAAGAACAAATGCCCATTTTGTCACAAATATTGCGGTTTCCATAGCAACCATGCTTTCTAAAACCGTTGAAAAACATTTCCTCCCATTACTTAATCAATTGAAAGCATAAAATGTTTCCAAAAATATATGACTTTCAAAAGTACAGCTTTAAAATTGATGTAACCAAGGGGCTTTCAAAGAATGCTTTGTCAACTGGTTACCATGACAACGGGCCATTTTTGAAGTTGATTCTATATCAAAATTTCATCAGTTGACCAAGTTCTATGTGTGTGCCAAGTTTCATGTTGGTATCCAAAAGTGCACGATTTTTGCACTTATTTACTGGACTATGTGTGATATTGCCTTTAAAAACTGCAAAATCACCTTTTTGGACCGAATTTGGGAGACGGAGCCCCTTTAATGTTGTTGATTTGCATGTTCTTAATTTATTTTCCTATTTCGTTTGCAGATGTACAGACAAGACAATTCCAGTCAAATGCGTTGCAGGCACCTCTGCTTCAGCAGATAGGCTATTATGTGAAACGTGCCCAAAAGGTTACAGGTGCCCAATAGATGCAATGACAGCACCGATACCATGCTCAAATGGAACGTACCAGAATGATACCGGACAGTCTGTATGTCATGATTGTCCTGGAGGATACTCATGTATAAGAGCAGAAGATACGCCGGTTCAATGCAGCATTGCTAAGTATAGCCCGGTTGGTGTTTCCGCCTGCATCGAGTGCCCTCCCGGATACAGGTTTGCTGTTTTTATATTTGATAAAGCCTTGGTGACGATTTTTTTTGTAAATTTTCAGCTGCCCGGATAGAATCACTCCTCCGCAGCCTTTTCTAATCACGACATATTCACCAGTAGGCATTTATATTTATGGGTGGTCGACCAAAGAGCACTTTGTTTTAACTTTCTCTTCATGTTAAATAAAATTTCAAAGTACTTTTAGTATTCTCGTTTTTTCTCTAGGAAATTGTGCTAACTTCATAGAGTTCATGGCGTACATCATTAGAAACTATTGCAGTTTTATCTATTCAATCATGGGTGTTAGGACACGGATGTTGTGATCAAATATTTATTTACCTTGTTTCGATCCTTGTTTTTCTCTTCGTTTCGTCTTCAACTCGTCTGCTGCAACTGAACGTTGTTTTGGCCCAACGAATATAACTCTCTTTTCTTAGTAGACCTTATCTTATGCGAAGGCGCACTAAGACACAGGAGTACAAGAGAGTTATATTCAATTAACAGAGAACCTTTAGGCCTAATACCACGTTCAGTTGGAGCATGCGAGTTGAAGACAAAACGAAGAGAGAAACAAGGTAAATGAATCTTCAATCACAACATTTGTGTCCTAACACCCTTATTTCAATGCTGTTTTGTTGAGAGTCTCAACCATCACTATAATCATAAAAGTTGTAGCATTGCTGTGTTCAGTTGTCGAGTGCAGTTTTTTAAGATATCGCTGTAAAACAACTTGTTTACTACTGTACATCGGATGTTGGAATAAAATGATGTTGCGCCTTCCACGAACGAGCATCCTTATGTTGAAAATGATCATGATTCATCCCATAGATTTTACTACCTTTGAAATGTTACATATTATAGAAATCTCCTCTTTAATTAAGCTGATAGCACTAGAGATGATGTAACCAAAAATCATTAAAAGAAGTATTCATATCCACGAAATATATTTTCATGGTCATTCCGTAAAGTAACGTAATTCTATAACTGCAGCGAATTGAGCTCGAAAGATTGCTAATAATCTTATTTCTTTTAATTTTCAGCTGCGTGAACAGAACCGTATTAACACCTTGCTTGAAGGGATATCACTCAGCTAATGACAGACTTTCATGTTTAGCTTGTGAAAAAGGATTTTATTGTCCAGTTGATAAAATGGATGCTGGTATAGCTTGTAACAATGGCACATACCAGGATCAAACCGGACAACAATCTTGTATTACTTGTCCGGCCGGATCTGAATGCCCTACTGTTGATGTAACTCCGGTCGCTTGTACAAATGGTACGTTTTCGCTTCTTGGAGATGTGGATTGCCAGACATGTCCTGCCGGTCACAGGTAAGATATTGATATTTGGGACCCAATAGCTGTGCATTCCATGTATTCAATGTGGGCCAGTGCTGAAAGTTTCCTAAAATTATCAGATTTTGAGTAATCAGAGTTTCTTACGAGTTTCTTAAGGATTCATGCTATCATTAACTACTTGCTCCTTCGTGAATGTTTCAAACAAGGTTTTTTGCAGCCTTTCTAATGTTTAGACATTATTTAAGTACCCTTCCCCGAGTGATATGATACAGAAAACACTCGAAACGACGATTTGCAGTTTTTTTAAAGGTAGTATCACACATGCTTTCCATCTTTTTTCAAAATGAAAGCGTTATTTTGAAGAAAAATCCTCGTACTTCACAGAGGAACAAACCAAACATTCATATCTTTTAGGATTGCTACGATATCCGTGGATTTTACACGATCACTTTTTGATGGCTTGGGTGACGCCATCAAGCATACTGCACAAAATGATGAACAATGGACATTTGCCTAAAATGATGTTGTTTACAGATTTGTTTTTAGTTTGGTGATGGAGCCCCTTTATGGATACTGGAGCCTGTTTAAAAATGATATTGTTTTATTTGAACGAAATTAAATTCTAATCCCCTTTGAATTTTGATTTTCAGTTGTGCTAATAAATCTGCATCCCCTATCCCCTGTGGTCTTGGCGTGTATTCACAAGTTGGCATTGCTGAATGTTCTAATTGTCCAATTGGACAGTATTGCCCAACAACAACAAGTGCTACGCCGACCCCATGCTCAACAGGATACTACAATATCTTGCCAAAGCAATCTGCATGTACTATTTGTCCAAGAGGTTTGTAAGAATTGTCTTCCTTATTATTACTTCAGAATAACAACCGATATTCATGCAGCCATTTATTCTTTAATTCTCCATTTGAATTGCGTGATTAGCAGTTGTAAGTTAAATATCTAATTGCCAAATTGTGCTGCATGATTTAAGTAGCATGACTATTTGTCCAAGAGGTTTTGTAGAATTTTCTTCCTTATTATTAATTCAGAGTAATAACCGATATTCCTGCAGTCATTTATTCTTTCATTCTCCATTTGAATTGTGTGATTGGCAGTTGTAAGTTAAACATCTAATTGCCAAATTGTGCTGCATGATTTAAGTAGCATGACTATTTGTCCAAGAGGTTTGTTAGAATTGTCTTCCTTATTATTACCCCAGAGTAATATTCCTGCAGCCATTTATTCTTTCATTCTCCATTTGAATTGTGTGATTGGCAGTTGTAAGTTAAATATCTAATTGCCAAATTGTGCTGCATGATTTAAGTAGCATGACTATTTGTCCAAGAGGTTTGTTAGAATTGTCTTCCTTATTATTACCCCAGAGTAATATTCATGCAGCCATTTATTCTTTCATTCTCTATTTGAATTGTGTGATTAGCAGTTGTAAGTTAAATATCTAATTGCCAAAGTGTGCTGCATGATTTAAGTAGCATGACTATTTGTCCAAGAGGTTTGTTAGAATTGTCTTCCTTAGTAATAACCTCCAGAGTAATAACCCATATTCCTGCAGCCATTTATTCTTTCATTCTCCATTTGAATTGTGTGATTGGCAGTTGTAAGTTAAATATCTAATTGCCAAATTGTGCTGCATGATTTAAGTAGCATGACGCTGCTTTCCGCTCTGGTAGACTTGCCCCTTGTTCGCAGTGCTCGTTAACTTGATGATGTCGTTTCAGTCAACAGAGACTCATAATGTTACTTTGAAAAACTTGCCATATTTAGGCCTTCTCGCACGGTTTCCCGTTATTTCAATCAGATTGCGAGTTTTGGTAAAGAGTATGGCAATCTGTGACCAAGGTTTCTTCCATTCGATGTCGAAAAGTAAACAGAAGTAGAAGCTTCGATTACAGGAATTCAAGCCTTACTTTTCTGATCAGACTTAGCAATGTTATAGAAGAACACCCTATCTAAAGATAGGGGAAAAAAATAAAAAAATGTTCTTGCAGTTTTGGAAATAAATCCACTGTCACTGTCCTACAATCAAGGAAAATTTTGCAAGAGAAATTGCAAGGCAATGTTGACAAAAAATTGCGATTTATACCGTATATCTTTCAATTACGAAGTCTTTCCATATGGAACACCATTCTATTTACCGCGTTTCGATAGGCAGAATAGTATTGGAGGAATTAGCTAATTTGTGAGAAGGGCGGTTTCGCAACAGTGTGTTAAAGATGAATTACCTGTTTTGTTTAGGTCATGTATGTCCATATGGAAACCAAAGCCCACAGGAATGTCCGGCTGGATATCATATCGATGCTACTGGACAAACAAAGTGTGTCAAGGTTTGTTCTTCTATTGTTTATCTACTGTAAGCGAGCGGGGATAGCTAAGTGGTATGGTAGGACGCTGGACTGCTAATCTGAAGGTTGTTGGTTCGAATCCCCGCCCTGCCGAACCTTCCACGTAGAGTGAGGAGAGTCGTCAACTCTCTGTTATTCTTGGATTCAAACAGAGTTCAAATTGCATTTCGTGCCTGAGCTCCAACGCAGCGATGTGTCTCATTTCAAACTTCCACTCAAATTTGATTTTATTTGAATAATGGCGGCATTCAATCGAAGTAGTGTGTGAAGGAAACGAAACATTATCAAGCTTTTCTCGCAATCCCGTCGAAGAGAAGCGATACAATGGGTAACAATATAGATTTATGATGATATAGGCCACTTCAATAATGCATTATTGCCCGTGTCTTAGGTAGAAATGCAATGTTGTTCACAGTCGTGTCTAAGTTATCTAGACTGAACAAATCATTATGGTAGAAGTTGCAAATTATACAAAGAGTTTCTAGGTCTACATTAAAGGGACTAGACATAGCTGTATCGACAAGCTGCTATAAAAAGGCTGAAGAAACGCCCACAAACCCATTGTTTCCTTCGCCACATAATGAAACGAAAGGCGTCAAAGTTGTTGAATACAATAGATTATATTTTTAACTTGGCCCGGGCCAGCTTTTGACTATGTCGATTCCCTTTAAGGAATTGGTTACCAAAGCACATATGGTCTTAAGATATCTAATTTACGGGAAACGCTATTCGTCAATGACAAGATCATAGAGACGATTGCACTTAGGGTCTATGAATATTGTTTCCGCTGACAAGCCCAAGCAAAGGAGGTGCTTACTTAATTTTTACACAGACATACCCCATTATTCACTTTTTTAAAATTGATAAATGGCAGTTTTTCTCTTAGTGTGCAAGTGGCTACTATGCTTTGAACAATGGAACAATCAACTGTCTAGCTTGTCCTGCGGGCAGCAAATGTCCTTTGACTAACCAAGCTCCAATTGCGTGCGGATCCAATGAGGTATTGTTATCATTTCGTTTTGATATCCTATTGCTTTTTTTCTTCACTCATTTAAGAAAACGAACTATTTACAAAACAACAAGGCTAATTAACTACGTGCCATCCATAGTGGGAAAGGACTTATAGTCAGCGAGTTTCTACTACGTATGACACTTACAATTGGATTTTAACTGTTGCAATGATAGTCGTAAGAGAGGGACAGCCCGGGAGCAATCAACAGGGGTGGAAGAAATATCTTAATTTCTGAGACCGAAAAGTCGCCGAAAAAACTTTCTGTGACAGCAGGGTGCTCCAAACAAGAATCTCCTTTTTGGTAGATCATGATAGACATACGTGGGACAGATTTTGACGATTGCTCTCAGTAATCTTCAATCTCAGTTGTAAAGGATGTTCAGCGAATTTTTTTGACTTTGCAACTGACTACTTATAAGCAGTATCTGGGGACAGCCTAAATTAACCAAACATCAATACTATTTCTAAAGATTTAGTTTGAAATGCAAAGAGAAACATTTTGGATTTTCATGCAAGATTGAATCGCCAATTCTCCCTTCTTCTTGCATTTATTTCTTTCTGCAGACTTGAAAAAATTTCTGGGACCATTGGTGCCGTGGTCCGCTATTTTTTCTACCCATGGCAAACAATTCGCCATTGTATTGGGCGCTTTAAGGTTTAACGAGCAACATCAACAACCCAGAGGAGCATACACGTGCACCTTCGTAAGTCCAGGCTCAAGCAAATTTATCAAGCGTTAGAAATGTAGTACTTCCAGGCCACCTTCCTCGTACAACTATGTTTCCACAAAAGAAGAAACGCTTCACTAACGAAAGTACACACAGACACACACATACACACTTCTAATGCTTCATGAAGACTTTGCAGAATTTTCAAATTATAGAGTTCTGAAACCATGTATATTTTACTTTTAATGTCAACAAGATTCTAAATTATATACTGTAGAAGCCAGATTTTTTTCATTATAAACGTTTAACATTTTTTTTATGTTTTAAGTTTTTCTGAAAATTTTTCTGGAATTCTTGAAAAAGAAGAAAAACGCTCTAATTCTGAAAATATTGAAGATTTCAGAAAAGTTCAACGGTAGAATTATAGAGAAATCGGTAAAGTTTCTTTGAAGTGATTCAGTTCAAAGAAATAGGTCATTGAATTTTACACCAACCTTTTTAAAGATTTGGAACCTATGCTCCGATACATAGTTCTATTTGACTTGATAATGGGATTCGCCAAGTTGACCCCATTTTTTGTGTATGATTGATCATCAGCAATACTTTGCGCATCAAATGATTCAATTCAATTTAAGAGTGATGATGACGATGTTAAGTCTAGATACTCGCCAACATCCTTGCATAATCTTTTATTTTAAAATTTCAGCAAAACAGAGGGATAAATTAAGCGCATAGAGTATACTCAGTTGTTATTGAATCCTTTACCTGAAAAGTTCATTTACTATTGTTATGGAGTCATGATATTTACAGTTAGAAATTGATATGGAAATTCAAGGGCCTTGTTGCGAATAGGCTATTTCGTATGACACGTGAAATGTCGTTAAAATCACAATATTTTGGTTCCATGACATGCCAGACGCTGTCGATGACATTCTGCCATATTACTTGTAAATTCTTTCTGTGTTTAAGTTGACATAGGTGCGACAACAGTGAAATTTTTTACAGTTTAGAAAAACAGTCAAATGAGGTTATTTCTGCAGATTGGGTGGTCGAAACAATCTCTGTAACGTTGATAAATATCTACGTTCATAATCCAATTTTATGACCTGAACAAGCAGAGCAGTGAATGCAGTTCAGAGAGTGTTGCGTCCTTGCGTCCACGAATTTCTAGACTTGCTCTGTTACCGTTACAAAGAAACGATTGAAAGTCTCTGCAACTTCAACATCATCGGATATTTTCTCATCATCTTCCACTAAAACTATCTCGTTCTTGCTCTGACAGTTATCAGACAGTGCTGGCTTCACTGTTTTCCAGAATTTCCTATTATCAGTGACCAACTTGATATCTAATTTACTATAGTAGTCGCTTTTAGCTTGCCTGAATAGCTTACACGCAAACAGGAAACTGCTAGGAACCCATATCACTGGGAAAGCAAGAATCGACGTCATAATGTCACTTTTAGAGAAACAAGAATCAAGACGTCTTTCATATTTTCCCACAAATGTTTCTGTAGCTGAACGGCATTCCATTTCTTTATCTCAGCTATTTATCATAATTGTCTTGAAAGACAGCAGGTCTTTATTCCACATAAAGGGCATTGTTTCTAATCTCTCATTGCTTCATTGTTTAAATGTTACAAAAGCACTGGCCCAATTGTTCTTTCAATTTCTTACCCATCAAATCGCTGTTGACATTGCACAGGCAAATAATGCTGCTCCGCAACAAACATGTAATTTTTATCGTGCTTCAAACTTAGGAGCTAGCAGGCGTTTGATATAACTCTTAATCCGATTTCATTTAAGGGTTGCCCTTCAGCAGAGCTGATTTCAAATAGACAGTTACAGGATTATTGTAATTCTGAAGTCGAATGCAAGGAGGAACATGTGTTAATCGATGATCCAGACTTACTATCATGCACAAGCTTATAACCGTTATTTTTCTAATCTTGCAGTATTCGCTTGGTGGAACAGCTACTTGTACGCCGTGCCCAGCTGGAATGGTTTGCTTAGACCCAAGCAAGCCACCTAAAGCATGTGCGGTATGTATAATCAACATCTCAAAGATTTTCTCTCCACTTCAGTTGAAGCTATTCTTTCTGGCTGCCATATTCTTATAAAAGACTTGAAAGTTAAAAGGTGTCTTGATTATTCTGTCCCCGAATGATGATTATCTACCGGGTGAAAGGCCCAGGGATGTTTGAAGGGCTACTTCTCCCTGAACATATAAGCAATGATATTATGCAATTCTCATTGAATAGCTAACATGTTCAATTATTTTTAGGATTTTTCCTGCCTGAAATCGGTCATTCCGTTCATGTTTTACAAGGGGTTTTCTAAAAAAGTCCCTTGGAGAAACCGTTAAAAAGAGCTAAAAGGACGAGCAAGATTCCCTAATATGTTTACCTTAGCAGCAGCGATGACTTGAGCATGCTTTAGCACGTGCTATCCTCTTGGGGAAATATAAAGGTCTCCCCCTAGTATGAATAACTTATTCAGGGGGATTCCATTCTCCCAAGAGGACAAAATGCATCAATGCATGAAAGTGCCATTATTGCTATGAAGGAAAAAAAAGGAAAATTTCGCTCGTCGTTTTCATTCGTTGTTACAGGTTTTTGGAAAGGGGCTTTTTGCAGAAAATCTCCCATATCGATGGGAAGGAATGGCCGATTAAAATCGGGTAAATCACTGAATCTAAGTGCACATATCGGGAATAAAACAGACAGTTTCAATGTAATTGCTTTGATATTCAGGGAGCAACATTCTTTCAAACGCCGGACCTTTTTATTGACTCACCCGATAGAAACTGCTACAAATCTATTTCATTCATACCGGAGGCAAAACTCCTCCAGCAACCGTAAATTTTATTTTCATAATCCTATTTGCTATCATTTAAAATTCAATAATGTGATTATCTTTTGTCTTTTGTTTGTTTTGCGTAATATCTTATCATATTAAGATTACATCTAAGATGACCTCGAAGAAAAGAGAAGCAGCATTAGCAACAATTTCAAATATCCATAGATACAAACAGCAGCAGCAACAATTTCAAATATCCATAGATACAAACAGCAGCAGCAACAATTTCAAATATCCATAGATACAAACAGCAGCAGCAACAATTTCAAATATCCATAGATACAAACAGCAGCAGCAACAATTTCAAATATCCATAGATACAAACAGCAGCAGGAACAATTTCAAATATCCATAGATACAAACAGCAGCAGCAACAATTTCAAGTATCCATTGATTCAAACAGCAGCAGCAACAATTTCAAATATCCATAGATACAAACAACAGCAGCAACAATTTCAAATATCCATAGATACAAACAGCAGCAGCAACAATTTCGAGTATCCATTGATTCAAACAGCAGCAGCAACAATTTCAAATATCCATAGAAACAAACAGCAGCAGCAACAATTTCAAGTGCCCATATATCTGTTCTTGATCCAAAAATAAGTCATGAACTCATGAAAGATTAGTTTTGTAAAGCGGGCCAAAGCATCTTTACTGGGATTTTTCTAACTCGATCTGTGCTTAAGCACTTTAATGAAATAGAGCTGAAAATGATTAGGTTATCAAAAACCTTATACACCACTGATTTAGTACCGGGTGAGTCAATAAGAACAATGCCCGTTTTATACACCACTGCTCCCTGGATATCAATGTAATGATGTTGGCAAGTATATGCTGTAATGCTGGACGTGTTCAGATTCATTTTGAAATTTACCTGACTGAAATCGGCCACTTCGTTTTGAAATTATGAGGAAATTCCCTAAAGGGGACCTGCAACGTTGAAACAACTTGTGCTTAATCGAAAGCTCTAAGTGTCATAACGATGAAAGTTGCTAGAATACTATAAAAGCAGACCCAACATCACGACCAAGGTTTCTGCCTTACAACAACGGCTTTTGCATGTTTTAGCACATTTCGAAACGATCTTTCATGCTTCCAGCCCTGCCATAATGTAATAAGCCATATAATAACTGTTTTCTCTGGGCAGTACCGAGAATGTTAGCCCTCAGCTTCTTTAAAAAACTTTGCAAGCTTGGTTTTGTACTGACGGCTTTTGGTTGATATTTGCTGGTGTTGCCCTCAGAAACAGTTATTATCTTTAATTCAAATAAATCTTCTTTTTCAGACCGGACAGTTTTCCAGTGGCAGCTCATGTGAATCATGCTATAAAGGTCATTATTGCCCATCGTCATCGTCTACTCCTATACCTTGCCCTGCTGGTACGTTTGCAGCATCGACTGGTTCAGTTTTCTGTCAAGTTTGTCCCGCTGGCTTTTCCTGTCTCAATGCCACGCTTGCTCCGGTTGCTTGTGATGCAGGGTATTACAGTGTTGCTGGTCAAATCATATGTCAGGTAAGGTATGATTCTTGGTATACCAGGTGAATCGGAAAATAGTTGTAGATTTTAAAATCGCCAAATCTCAGATCTGAATTTGTGCTAGAAATCAACTGGTTGTGCAAACAAAAAATTTTCACGTTTCTTTAAAAAGCCACTGTTACTCAGGGTTCTTGACGGCACAGATAAATATCACCAAAGGACCTAGCACTCCAACTACAGAACAAGGAATTGCAGGGACCTACAAAGCCCAAGAAATAATCTTGAATACGTCAACAAAGGCTTCCACTATTTGGCTCTAAAAACTTGGAACGATATTCCCATCAATATCAGAGAGCTCCCTTCACTCAAAAGATTCAAAAAGCAATTAAAAAGTCATTTCAAGAGCTGAAATCGAACGAAAACACGACTCCCTGGAAGAGCAGCTGCTATGTAGATAGGAAACTGTATATAAGTTTATCTTAACTGTGTATATAATGTATTAATTTAACTACGGGGTGCGCCATAATAAACTATGCACTTTTGGCAGGCCATGATAAGTCGTACATAGGACCAATTTTAAAGATTCATGATTTCATCTTTAGCAGAAAGCCTAAATTTGATTCTTGGATTTTTTGCAAATTTTTTCGTTTTCAGTTTTTAGAGCTAGAAGCGAGTTTCTTAAAGGGGCTGGGTCACGTAACTGTAAAAAAATCTGTTATCTTTATAATCTATATTGTTGCCCGCACGCGCCGGCACGCGCCCATTGTGTTCTGCACAGATTTTGGTGGATGGGGTGAATCCACAATAAAGTTACTTCTAAGAATCCATCAATATCTTTGCAATCTTACAACATATGGTTGTTTCGTGTGTTTATCCTGAAGTTCAAGAGTTCATCTTTAAAATAGCACTTTCATTTTGAGAAAAATAGTGGAAAATCTGTGTGATAGGGCCTGTCAAAAAAACTGCAAAATCATCGTTTCGAAAGAAGTTTGTTTACTTTACGTAGCCCAGCCCCTTTAACACTGAAAACGATCAAAACACGTCCGTCAAGTTTTCTAAAGAATCGACATGAATGGACAAAGAGAAAACTTGTTCGTGGTGATTTGGGATTTAGAAATCGATCAATTGTAATCTGCTGCACGAGGGTTCGTACTATCTTGGGAGAAATGTAACATTATTTTCAAGAATACAAAATTATTTTTTTACCCATAATTTCATTACTGCATTAGTGTGCAAGAGTCAATATGATAACTTCGTTGAATTTTGGTCTTTTTTTATTCCAGGCGTGTCCCTCAGGATCGTTTAGTGCTGGAGCTTCATCGAGATGCATCCCGTGTTGGAAAGGTCACTCATGTAGTAATGGTACAACACCAGTTCAGTGTCCCGCTGGAACATTTAGTCCAGAAGGAAAGGAAAGATGCAGTGATTGTCCGACAGGTAAATTCACCGTTTGTTGATATTTGCAGCCTGTTGTGGTTCGGGTTATCCAGAAAAAAGCTCCCACTTTTGAAAATTGATATCATAAAGAGTACTGGACGGATCTGAATGAATTGAAATCTATTGAAAAGCGGACCAACATATTTTTTCAGTAATTTGTTTTGAGTGGGCAGGAAGTATTTCTAGCTAAGCCCACTATGCATGGCGCATCCAGGCATGGGACCCCTAGTTTAACGTCCCTTCCGAAGGACGGCGAGGTGAATTTCGAGGTCAAGCCTCCAAGTTCACCCATCCGGAGTTTGACCTAGCTCGACCGAGCTTAACTTCAGTCACCCACCCCTCGAACACTACTCCGCGTTGCATGGAGGATATCCAATCTATGTCTTAGTTACCGAAAAAGCACTAGAACCAGCATCGTTGATGTTGATCCTTTTCATGCGAAAAAAAGTTTCCGGTTAATATAGCGTGTAGAGTACAAACGAAGACTATTATGAATTAAAGACGCAATGTATTACCAGGGAATGGAAGGCTTGATCTCTTTAACCAGAGACAACGAATAGATCCAGTTAGACAAGAAAGAAAGTACGGACATTCGATTTCACATGATTTACAAATTACTTAACTGTGGCCTGATTTGGAAGATGGTGCTCCAATTATTTAGTCTCGGGCATATGAAGAGTATTCAGTTTTTTATCTCTTTAATTAATCTCTATCGCAATCATCCTATTGACCTATGTTCACATTTCCTTCCATAGGATACTACTCGTTAAGCGGTGCTAGGTACTGCAGCCCATGTCCTACCGGATCAACTTGTGACAACCCGGCCCTTTCACCTGTGCCATGTACCAGTGGACATTATTGGACCAAGAGCACCAGTGGGGTGAGAAAATGTTTTTTCCACATTATTGAAGATTTATACAGCTACATCATGATTCTAAACGACTGGTAATGCTGAACAAGAACAGGATTAGGATAGCCAATTATGACCAAAATCAAAACAATATTTCACATTATTAAATCCATATTCATCTTCCCGTTCATGCTTTCGTTACCATTTCATTTTTCTTTCATTTGTTTCCTGTGTATTATTATTTCAGCGGATCGTTAGTCACGATAATAGTGTGAAATCATGTCACAATTACTAAATGCCCCAGCATGCTCCTTTGGGAGTGGACTCCTCGCACTCCATTGTTTAATGCTAACCAAAATGGACCAGAAGCATTGAACAAACGTTGATCATTTCCGCCTGTATTTTGACAGGAAGTTACAGTAGCTCAATGTATGAAAAACGTTGCTGAAAATGTTATCATGATGAGAAGTTGTCACAGTATTTTGTTAACAGTAACTGTAGATCAATTTTCTCTCTGCTTTTTTCAATAAAACACTATATAATGTTGTATTATGCCAACTTTTGTTATGTAGATATGATTAGAGGAACTCGATTATTTTCTTGTGTCAATGCGTTTTCTTCGCTTACTTTTTCTGTATTTTTTCTTTAGGTTCCAACTTGCATAAGCTGTCCAAAGGGATATGATTGCCCCTCAGTTCTTTCAACTCCGGTTCCATGTGGCAATGGCACTTATTCTACCGGTGGTAATTCAGGCTGCAAAGGATGCCCAGCCGGACAAGTCTGCTTAGATCCAGCTGTTGTTCCTGTAAATTGTCCATCGGGAACCTATAGTTTATATGTAAGTATCGTTGGTGTATTGATCTGCTTCCTGTGAGCTGATATGCAACATTTGTAATCAATGAAATTGAAATAACCTAAGTTGATCTTCTTTGAAAGTGTTCAAATGCCTAAATGCTCATTCTGCAAATATATTACGGTTCATTACATCAAAATTATCAATGCAAACGATTCTTCATTCAATCGAAAATGCGATTGATTATATTCTTTAATAGTTGATTTAAACTTTGATACCTTTATACTTTTACAAAATGCTGTTCCAAATGTTTATCTTTACATTTCATTTCATTCATTTTATTCCATTTTATAATATTTATAGTCAGTTAGACATTCTGTTTTACAGTGTACCCTTGCTACAAACTTCAAACATTCTAATATCCCCAAGGCAGAAATATTATTGAGTTTTCAAAGCAAGAAGATGTTTTCATATTGAGGACACAGAGAGCGTAAAACGAAAACGAGGACATGCATGAAACCAGGAAAATCGGGGCATCAACTGCACAGCCGTAGCTGGCAGGTGCAGACGCCATTTTATTTAGCGCAAGGGCGGGAAGGGAGAGCTTTTTTGGTCAGCCTCATTTTACATTTTTCTCTTCGTTCATATTAACCAAAAACCAAACATGACCAGCTATAGCCAAAGAGTCATTGTATAGCCTAATTTGACTGACGACCAGATTCCTTGTATTCTTTCAACGTTTTTGATCTGATGTTTTATTTTCACTCATGCAAGGACTCACAACCAAACAGATTTTTAAATGTGAACAGATTCTAAATCTGAAGTTGAATCGATCGTCTTCTATCCTTCGAACGGCGAACAAACATCGAACATCGCTTTGAACGTCGCTTACCTTCGAAAAGATTAACTTCGATATAATAGTAGGGACGTGGTCTGACCATATTGAGAAAGTGGCGGTCTCATTGGACGCGCTCTAAACGCAGCGCATTGGCCTAATTAATCTTTGTTTTGAAGCTGTATTGTTATGAATCTCCGTTTGTAGCCATAACCATCATTCAATTCAGTTTGGAAAACTGAGGATCATGTAATCAGTCTATAGCCTAAAGCAATTTTTTTCCTTTCAGGGTATGGCAGAATGCATTCTTTGTCCTCGTGGCTATTCTTGTCCTACTCCAGCCTCACCGATCACTCGATGCAGCCTGGGCACTTATTCATTGTTAGGTCAAACAAACTGTACCAACTGCCCATTAGGGCACATGTGCCCAAATGTAGAACAAGGCCCGGTCAGATGTCCTTTAGGGTCAAGCACGAATGGTGTGACTAATGCCAAGAACTGTACAGTTGTCCCTGCTGGATTTTACGCTTCAACCCCAGAGTACGATATTCTACTTCTTCCTTCCATTTGTTTCTTGTGCAAAACAGCCAGGCCATAGATTAACAGTATTATGGCCATACTTTTCGATTGTTTAGGGGTTCTTCAACAGAAAGATAGCCTGACCTTAACAGTGATTTTTACCAAAACATGCTAATTAGCTCGAATTCATAGTACTTTAGCAACACAATAAACAAAACTTTAAGCGATACAATTTTAAAGTAGCAGTACAAAGCATTATGTACTGTTGTTCTACTCTTGAATTACTTATATGTTAGAAGTATTATGGCAAAAATATGGCCATATTAGTGTTAAGCTTAGCCGTCCTGTCTACAGGATTGTTCAAAGCGTCAATAGCAAAGTTACACCCAGTTTAATAATAGAATCAGGTGGTACAACAGGGTACTGCAGTTAGACAGGGGGCATTAATAGCCCTAGAGTCGTGGTTGGCAAAAAATGATTTAAGCCTTCAAAAGTAAGCATTTGAGAGACAGATGAATGTCCGTTTATCGTTTGTTTTCGAAAAGCTGTCTCTTCTGCAATTTCTACGTATTTCATTGACTCTCGTTTTTCCTAGGAGCAATGTTGTGGCTTGTAATGACGGGCAATACTCCCTGGGATCTGCAACNTATTAGTGTTAAGCTTAGCCGTCCTGTCTACAGGATTGTTCATAGCGTCAATAGCAAAGTTACACCCAGTTTAATAATAGAATCAGGTGGTACAACAGGGTACTGCAGTTAGACAGGGGGCATTAATAGCCCTAGAGTCGTGGTTGGCAAAAAATGATTTAAGCCTTCAAAAGTAAGCATTTGAGAGACAGATGAATGTCCGTTTATCGTTTGTTTTCGAAAAGCTGTCTCTTCTGCAATTTCTACGTATTTCATTGACTCTCGTTTTTCCTAGGAGCAATGTTGTGGCTTGTAATGACGGGCAATACTCCCTGGGATCTGCAACAAAATGTATTGAATGCCCGGCTGGTTTCAAATGCCCAACTAAGCATGTAAGTAAGATTTTCATTTATATCCATGCGTTGCAGTCAGTAATACATACCTTGAGGTGAGCCTTACAATGACCGATCTTGTAGCACGATAACTTCAGTTGCTTTTGATTGACACCAGAATTCCAAGCGATTTGCGATTACAGAAAGAGGATATTATCTCAACCAGTTCTTCAATGTACACAAAATTGCAAGGCCCTGGAACCAGAAAGGCAAACTGTTCCCTTATGCATGCGAAAGATCTAAAAATCTGCCTCGCAGATTTTGTTTATTGATTGAGAAGTGAAGCAGTGGTTGTTTTGTTTAAGCCCTTATATTGGACAATTGCAATGCCTTCCGGTCGGCTTTCGAATCTACTTAACAAGGTCCGCCAGGCTGATCTGTAGATATACCCTTCCTCTTTCGTTATAAACTCATAATTTCACTTTGAAATCCCCTTTCGCGTGTACAAGGCAACGACAGTTTTCCCTACTGTTTTCTCTACCGTTTTTCAGGGCAATTTTTTGGCTTCCGTTGTTATTCCTGGTTGAGAGAATTTCCTTCGTTGTCTAATCGCTTTCAACTGCGTTGTCAATCAAAAGCAACTGATGTTATTTTGTTAAAAGATCTTTCCTTTTTGTTGAACCCGGCTATCCCTAACACCGATTGTCTCGAACGACTCACTTATCTCGAAAGAATTCTCATTTCCCCTCGTTTTGCTACTATATCATTTGTAACAGAGATGAGACTGGTTCTCTCAGACACGTTCATCTCGAACAAATTATTCTTAATACCTTGAAATACAATACTGTCTCAAACATCAATATTCTGTTTTCTCTTTTCAAACAGGAAAGACCAGTTACTTGTGACCCTGGCGAATATTCAACTGTCAGTGCCCTTACTTGTACTGTCTGCCCAGCAGGCATTGCGTGCCCTTATATGGCATCAAACACCAGATTCACTTGTCCTCCAGGTAAGTGCTTATGCTTGTTATTGATGAGAAGGCCTTTCCTTATTGATCATCCTTGATAGTAGTGTCTGCAATATTAAAGGGAATCGACATAGTTGAAAGCTGGCCCGGGCCAAGTTAAAAATATAATCTATTGTATTCAACAACTTTGACGCGTGCCGTTTCATTGTGTGGCGAAGGAAACAATAGGGTTTGTGGGTGTTTCTTCAGCCTATTTATAGCGGCTTGTCGATATAGCTATGTCTATTCCCTTTAAGGTACAGATATGATACTGGCAACCTAAAATCACTGTTCCAATAACGACCAACCTTTACTTATGCTAGATACCTTTGCTTTGGGAGATAGAACTTTCGACCATGATTTCAAAGAAAGCAGCCTATTGCCCCAATGTAAGAGTGGTAAATATTTTGCTTTTGTATGTGTTACCGAAAACAATAGATGAACTGTTTTTATCAGTCAGCAATGCTTCAATGTCTCCATTGTTTGCGATCTGTTTTCTTTAGAACTTGCAGCCACTTGCCTCAGACTGAAATTTATCATGCAAAAAGGTCTATTTTCATAAATCTGCTTTCCTATGATTTCTAGGTAATTATCTGCTTTTCTTTGATTTAAAATAAACTGGTAGTAATCACTAAATAAAGTTAAACATTTACACTTCGATGTAAATGTGATATTACTGTGTTTGCCTGTAGGTACATATTCTATTGGGAAACAACAACAGTGTACTCAATGCCCAAAAGGCAAATATTGCCCTCATACAGTGAATGCTACAGTTCTTGATTGCCCAACTGCACATTACTCATTTGGAGCCGCTGCTTCTTGCACTGAATGCCCAAGAGGATTTCAATGCCCCAACAAAGATGGAAGTGGCAACGCTAAATGCCTTGCAGTAAGTTTTGGAATAATTTTTCAAATAGAACAGGATGGTGATGAAGAAATTGTAGATTTTAAAAATATCATTGATAACGTTCTTCATTGATAATTACGACTTCTGAAAGTGAATGAACGGAGCTACGTGGAGGTAATCCGTAAATAGGACATAAATTGCGTAGGAATAAAGAAAACTCCTACGCACTGTATTGTTCCTCTAGCTAAACAATATGCCCGCACTTCTGGACATCATCAAATACAATGGGTTAATAAAAGAATAACCAGACCCCTTCCGCGCGTGGCTTTTATCTCCGTTGATAATTACGACTTCTGAAAGTGAATGAACGGAGCTACGTGGTTGTAATCCGTAAATAGGACATAAATTGCGTAGGAATAAAGAAAACTCCTACGCACTGTATTGTTCCTCTAGCTAAACAATATGCCCGCACTTCTGGACATCATCAAATGCAATAGGTTAATAAAAGAATAACCAGACCCCTTCCGCGCGTGGCTTTTATCTCCGTTGATAATTACGACTTCTGAAAGTGAATGAACGGAGCTACGTGGTTGTAATCCGTAAATAGGACATAAATTGCGTAGGAATAAAGAAAACTCCTACGCACTGTATTGTTCCTCTAGCTAAACAATATGCCCGCAC
>REGL01000459.1:53443-64749 GCA_004194395.1 Aurelia aurita complex sp. Pacific | reverse complement strand
CCCCCCCCCCCCTTCTCTCTCTCTCTCTCGCTCTCTCACTCTCCTACTCTCTCTGTGCTCTGTGCGTAATGGCAGGTTTCGTCTTAATCAGAATTTACGCTTTAATGCTTTGTCTCACATAATTATGTATTCCTATTCTCTTTCATCTTGGTTTCTTGCATTAAGTCTCCCCGCTATGGCCGCTTTCAGCAGGCTTTCGAGTCAAAGAGTTTTATTCGCAACAAGATAATTTACAGTTAGATACAAAGAAATAACTTAGAAAACAATTGAAGCAGTTGTGAATTATAATGAAATAAAACTGTTAAAGGGTCTGTTTCATCCAGCATGCCTTGCACGTGCCATCTCTTGGTTGGCCTTTTTGTTGCCGCCATTTTCATGGCCCATGAAAATGGCGACAACAAAGGAAAACCAAGAGACGGCACGTGCAAGGAATGCTGGATGAAACAGACCCTTTAACAGTTGAAGAATTATCCTTGTCTTGTCTTTCATTCTGCTTTGCACTATTTATTGGATCCATCTGCATACAATTGTGATATTTTATGTTCCATTATTTTAGGGGTCCTTCTGCCCCACTGGCTCATCATTCCCACAGCCGTGCCCCAGTGGATATTACAGTAATTCAACGGGTATCAAGAGGAGTGATGACTGCACTGCATGCCCTGCTGGTGAATATTGTGCTGGTGTTGGTAATACAAAGCCTACTGGCCTCTGTGATGCTGGGTTCTACTGCAGAGGAGGAGCATACACTTCTGTAAGCATTTTTCTATATTATGATACAAAATACTTGCATTACAATAGACGAGAACAAGGTCACGATGCTCCAGTAATTCAAAACAAACAAAGCTGCAAAAGTTTTCGCGAAACTAGTAGGGTAAACTCTCGCCTTGTGCAAGCGAAAGGTGGGTTTTAAGAGAAGTTATGTGCTTATAGCGAAAGAAGATGGGTAAATCTAACGTTCTGTCTGACGGATTTTGCATATTTTATTCTGGAGCTGTTTGGTAATTGTTTCATTTTAGCCGTAAATATGCGAGAATTACAATGCCTTCTGCTCGGCTTCTGAAGCAAATAAGCAAGATCCGCCAGGCAGAAGTTTAGATTTACCCTTCTTCTTTCGTTATCAGCATATAGCTTCTCTTAAAAATCACCTTTCACTTGCACAAGGCCAGAGTTTGCCCTATACTAGTTGCGGGGAATGCTTAACTATTAACACATTTTTTACTGATGTGTCGATTAAAGATATAGTCATATTTGCTTCAGATTAATGAGATAGGTGAAAACTGTGGTATGACATCAGCTCTTGATGCTTGCTACCTTTTTTGCTTTAGAAGAGTGCTGGCTATCTTCTGGTTTTTTCATCTTCAATTTACTTTGATCCTTTGGATATGTGACGCGTAAAGCTCTAAGATTCCCTAATTATTATTTGCAGGAATAATTCATTTTTCTTACAATGAATACTAAAACCATATGTGTCGGACAGAAATTGATCTGAATGAATTAAATTTGTGATTTTTGCGAGATTTTGTCTCTAATAAAAGATGGCTGTGTTAAGGAAAGATTGTACGCCCTTTTGCAAAATCTCGAGAATAAATTTGACGGATTGGCAAAAGAAAGGAGTAGTACTGTTTGAAAATATTGAATTTAGTTATATCGCTGATTGATTTTACAGTATGTTTTCTAGATTTTTGATTTGATTCTAGATTTTTTGTCTGACTTGCAGATTGATATTTTAGGTATTTTCAGAATGAAGCTAATGTAACGGACATGAGTTGTATTAGATATAATTATTGCAGGAGCTACAATACGAGCACAAACTCGTTACCCCCGTCCAAGTGGGTTGAACTCTTCAAACCAATTTTGCCTGTAATCTAACTAACTTGAGTAGAGAGAGGGAGAGAGAGATCGCGCTCGCTGTGTATGAGAGTTAGTTAGTTGGTTTTTAGGCAGACATGTAAGATTATTATTATTAAGTAGGCTTCCACTGCAGAATCGAGTCGTCCTTGAGTAATCTTATTGGGCCCGACACTAGCACAAGTTCTTTGGACAGCCAAGAATATATTCTTCAATATTATAAATCTTTTTGTCTTAGGCTCCACCTGAGGGTGTCACCGGAGGAATATGCCCAAAAGGAGGTTATTGTCCGAAAGGAGCAAAAGTAAGAGCACCATGTCCGGCCGGACGCTACAACAATGGAACGGGTGCAAAAGAAGCTGCTGATTGTGTCATTTGTCCAGTTGGGTAAGAAAATTTTTTGTTTTAAAAGTTTGTTTTCTGCCTTTTGATACTCGAAGACAGTGACTGCGAGGTGAGTGACCGAGCGGCTTATACAATTTTCGTCAGGCGACTGAAGTTAAGCTCGATCGTGTGCATGTGAGGTGAAAATCTGTATGGATGACCTTCCCGATGCCAGAACAGGCGACTCACTTCGCCGTCCTTCGGAAGGGACGTTAAACTAGGGGTCCCATGCCTGGATGCGGCATGCGTAGTGAGTCTAAATTAGCTTCAAATGGCCAGAAATCTGTCCAGCCTACTTTATCAGCGAAAAGACGTCAAAGGCGTAAAAGGCGTAAAAGACGTAAAAGGCGTCAGTGTTGGATTTTGATTTTTAAGTTCTTATGTGTTCTTAAGTTTTTAAGTTTAAGTATTAATCTCCTTAGATATTGTAGCCCAGCCAATCGATGAATTGGTTTAAAGAAGGCAGTGCAGAAATATTTTTTTTTTCTTGTTACATAAACGTGTAAATCACATTGTATATGCAAAAGTTCCTTGTAACGATGAGTTATATATTTTTTGTTACATAGCTACCAAAGGTGTGATTATGAAACTATGTTTTCGATGTGAAGGAGCAAAGATAAAACAAAAGGACCTATGAGAACTTCGCGTGGATAACATTTCAACATCTTTAGGTCATATGTTCGGTCACAATTCAATTCAGTTTTTTCATAGAGTACAGGACAAAATGCTGTTACAAAAATCTGTGAAATCTACAAAAAGCTATTATGAAAATATCTGTATCCTATACGACCAAAGTAATGCATAGCTAATCTAGCTTTGGCCGTTAAATTAATGTTGTATATAAGAGAAGAGAAATAAACTATGAGTATATATCAAATTTACATCATTGTCAAAATAGAGGTATATGATTTGTTCATAAAGTAGTAATTCTGATGTAAAAGTTCGTCAGTATTTTGCTATGCAATGTATAACTTATAGTGGACCGTTTTATTTTTGTCATATTTTTTATCGATTTTGGCAGATTGTTCGATAATCGTGCAACCTTGTTTCTACAACTTTTATCCTCAAAGATTTTACATGATTTATATATTCTATAATCTATCCCTTGCCTTGTAGTATACTTGTGTAATCCTTCATTTGTGATAAGATAATTTTGAAATGCATCAGGCAGTTGATCTCTGTTATAGTGGTTTTAGGATGTTTCTTTCATAAAAGTCTGCTGTTTTTGGATCTTTAGGTCTTTATGAAGTAGATTGATGGATTACCTATGCTCATATATTTAGATATTTCCATGTTTTCAGGTTGCTTTTCAGCTGCCGCTGGTTTTCCAGAGCAGGGGCCCCACAATAAAAATATCCAGTTTATAAGACACAAGCTAAATTCAAGATACTGAACCACCGCTATCCACTAATGCTATGACATTTCGATTTATAGATACTATTGCGCAGGAGACACGAATGCTGGTCCAACAGGCCCCTGTGATGCCGGATACTACTGCTTACAAGGATCAACAACACGTGTACAACACGTCTCTCCAAAAGGCAGTTACTCAACTAAAGGATCTGCATGGCCGACGAAATGTCCGGTCGGAACATACCAAGAATCGGATAGAGCTGAAAAATGTAATCCATGTATACAAACAGCGTATTGTGATGTAGAGGGCCTCGACACTCCGAAGACTTGCACACGTGGACATTATTGTCCAACAAACAGTATCAAGCCTAGAGCATGTCCTTTAGGAACATACAATCCAAACGAAGGCAAGGCAAATGTAACCGAATGCATACAGTGTACACCCGGAGATCATTGCAGTGCGGAAGGATTGAGTGCTACAGCTGGGAAATGTTATGCCGGATACTACTGCGTGATCTCTTCGCCAGTTCCGAACCCGGTACGTTATGTTTTGGTTTACAATTCGTAAAGACGATATTCCAGTTGCAAAAATCGATGTTTTATCAGTCATGTCTTGAATTTGGTCTGTTTGTCGCATGCCCATACCGCATTTTCATCAGGAGGTATTGACCTTTTCGTCCCGTGTCACCAAAGGGTTCTCTGCCTCTGTCCCAGCCCACTGAAAGTAGAGTATTGGACTAACATTCAAAATACAATAGGGCAATTTTTAGTCATTTTATGAGGACTAATATTTGATATTTAAGAAGTGAGCCACCTGTCTGTAATTGAGTAGTCTTCTGGGGTTAGGAAAATGAACTTTCCTGCGATAGGACTGTCAGAGAGGCGAATAACCTATCAACAAACCCTATTTTACAGAACGTGACAATATTTGTTAGCAAGCAACTGACCGAAAAAAACAAAGCATAGAGGGTCAATAGCCATTTGGCAAGTAGTAACATCGAGCGACTTCGAAGGTTGTTGTTTGTGGACGACATTTTCAGATGTATTTCCCATTGCATTGTAGGGTAACCATAGCAACGGGAACTTGAATGGCACACAAGTATATGGAGGCGTTTGTCCAACTGGTCACTATTGTCCCTCAGGTACAATCAGAGCTACACAGTATCATTGTCCGAATGGAACATACAACCCGACTTATGGTGGCCAAGATCCTAGTGCCTGCATACCATGTGATCCAGGAAAAGTTTGTAATGGAGTTGGATTGTCAGCACCTAATGGTCTTTGTGCACCTGGATTTTATTGTGTCCGTGGGGCCAAGTCGAATATGCCCGTTGATGGAACTACAGGAGATATTTGCCCGTCCGGAAGTTATTGCCCTGGAAATACTTCTGTTCCGTACAATTGTCTTGCCGGAACTTACAGGTATATTTACTCGAAGATTCGATATTATTTGAGGACTCTTTTTCTATTTTGGCGCTCTTTATCTGCTGTTTTGGTGATCAAAGATAACGATATTGCCAGCTGAATTTAGCTCATTCATTCCAGTTTCAAAATGATATCAAAACGGCAGAAGCGAACAACCAAACAATTCTAAATTATTGGCACACTGAGGCCTTTTAAAACCATGTTATCACCAAAATGACTATAGAACTAAACCATTATGAACCTAAGTAAATTGATAAATGATTAAAATTTTTCAGACAATTTTAAGTCTGTTACATTTAAAGCTATAGTTCTGTCATGCTATCCTTTGAATCCCGAAAAGTACAGTCAAAAACAGAAACATCGTAACACAGCGACGCAAACATAAGAAGTTTGTAGCAAGACCAATGGTCCTCACCGTTATTGGTTTTTGGCGATTTTTTTGCGATGGCCTTCCAATTTCGTCAAAATAGAAATTTGAGATAATTAGACTCGAGTCCAAACAACATGACAAAAAGCAGCAACAAATATTTTGTACCCAAACAACTTGCTGTCATTTTTTTAATTTTAGCATTTGTTTTGTCGATATCGAAAGTTAAGTTAAGGCTGACCTCCATTACTTGCAGTAGTTTTGTTCGGCGACCAGCACGTTTGTCTTAGGGCACATGCTTTGTCGTTAGAGAGCACGCGCACTAGACAAACGCGCTGATCGCTGACCAAAACAACTGCAGTGGAGGTCAGCCTTTAGTCGAGAATAAAGCATCGTTGGTCGCCAACCCTCTTATTTGTTTACATTATCCATGTTGTGCAAAGCGTTCTCATGTTCACTTATTTCTTTTCAAGCAACGTTACTGGCCTAGCAAAATGTATCACATGCCCATCAAGACATTATTGCCGTAACCGAATCACACCAGAGAGATGTCCGAACGGTTATTATTGTCCAGCTGGTTCAGGAATAGCGGACATACAGCCTTGTCCTCCTGGAACTTGGAATCAATTCGTAAGTGATATTTTACTGATATTCTGAATTGTTGTTATGCAATTTAGCCTGAAGCTTATATAGTTTCTCATCAAATGAAGTGCATTTTTCTTGATAGTCAAATATTAAACCACGTCCCTTTTTTAAGTTTGCTAAATTGCAGATTGCTGGTAACACTTTCACCAGCTAATTGCATAAATCTAGGGTCATACCTGTGGGTTGCTATATGGAATTCATTCTTGTTGAACTGGGAGCCCCTGAAACAGGAAGAGCAAAAATTGTGCTGAAACTACTTACATAAGCCAAGAAAAAATGCTATGTAGACTGAGACCAGTTCACACATATGTAGACAAGTTCGCACGATATCGAGAAAATTTGAAAATGGCGAGAAATACGACGGTGGTACTAGAATTTTTGCTTGTGTTAACAAGACGCCGGCACAATCCACCTATTCAAAATTCGAGGCCTCAAAGCGGATGTCTTTTGTTGCTCGAGACTTTGCAGTTTTGAGGCTAAAATCTTGTTCTGTGCACAAGGTCTTGTTGTAAAACAAATTTCCACATTCATGTCTGTCTTTACTTCGAAATATGGCGATATAGAGAATTTGAATTCATAAGGGCATTGACCGTGAAATCAAAATTTGCTCTTACAGAGTATTGCCTTTCACGGCATTTAATACGCGAAGTCCATCATCAAATGAAGTAGGGTTAGTAAGATAGTTGATAATGTTGTTAGGCTAACCATGGGCAATTCGGACACTGTTGTTGTGATTTCCGAACTAACCTTGAAACAGTAATGAAATAAGATAATTTACTTACCAGACAAAATATTAATTGTATTCCGTTGACAACATCGTGTCTTGCTTAGGCCCTGAACTTCAAATTCTGAATCCCAACAGTTGGTTTGGGAGGCGGAATGTTGTTGTAGTTGGGATTCAGAGGGCCTAACCAGGTCACGATGCTGTTAACACAATACAAACAATATTTTGCTTGGTAAGTAAATTATTTTATTTCATTATTATTTCATGGTTAGTTCAGAAAGCACAACAATGGTGGATGAACTGCCGATGGGTTAACATATGTTTCTCTGGCTGACAACTTTGTAATTATATCCCAGGGTGGATTAGCTGCAAAGAGTGAATGCTCTCCATGTCCACCCAAACGTTATTGTGAAAAATATGGCGTCACTGAATTCACATCTGGAAATGGCAGCGGACTTTGTGATCCTGGATTTTATTGCAAGAGTGGTGTCAGTGTCAAAAGACCATCCTTCAACTCGACTTGGATAGGAGGTATTTGTCCTCAAGGGAGATACTGTCCACAGGGAACTGATGAGCCTTTACTATGCCCACGTGGCCGTTACAACAATCGGCTTCAGCTAACGGACTGGACGGAATGCGAGCTTTGTGATTATGGGAGATATTGCGGGGCAGAAGGACTCAATGCCACTTCAGGTATACATCTGTTAACTAAATCAATCAATATCAATATTTAAAGTTGGTATTTACAGTAGTATTAAGATAATACTAATTCAAACCAGCTAGTTTCAAACATAATATATACAAAGTAGAAAAAAGAATGTTTTTTCATCAGCGACATATTTTACAGGTGCATCTATTTGGAATCCAGTCTTTGATCCTTTTTTTGAAACGCGACAGTGTTGATTCTTGTTTGATGCTGTCATCAAGAGTGCTCCATAGGAAATTACCTCGAAAAGACAGTGATTCCAGTTCCAAGCCAGCTGTCTTACTTGTTGGCAGCTTGCACAAGTTTTGTATCCTTAGATTGTATGCTATGGGTTTCTTTTCATGAAATTCCCATGCAAGTGAAGGGTTTAAGGTTGTTGAAGGAACAAATATCATTATTGTTTGACACATGTTACAATGAAAAGCTTCAGATCTAGCTCCCCTCCCCTTTGAATTTTGAAAAGATCTATTGTATTTTATTGCGTATTATGATAAATCGTTCATATATGTTTTTACCATTTGCAGGAGAATGTGATCCAGGATTTTACTGTCTACGTGGTGCAAAATCCCAAAACAATGCCAAGGCGAATGACACAAGCGGTCCATGTCCGAGAGCCCATTACTGTCCAAAAGGTACTGCATTCCCTCTCGGTTGCCCAAGTGGCACATACATGCCAGTAGAGGGCCAGTCTCAGTGCTTCACATGTATGAAAGGGTATTACTGTCCAGCAAATATTTCAGATTACACAGCCTATCCATGCCCACTTGGCCATTACTGCCCCAATGGAACACGATTCTCTACGGAGTTTCCATGCCCTAAAGGACATTTTAGGAACCAAACAAATGGTCAGAGCGTTGGTGATTGCGTATCATGTCCAGCTGGACAATACTGCCAAGGAACTGGATTAGACAAGCCAAGTGGTCCATGTGATCCTGGATACTTCTGTGTGAGAATGGCGTATACTAGGACACCACGTGATTATGACAATTTCACTTCCGGTGGCTGCCTGTGTCCATCCAACACTACAGGTAATTAGAACATATTTGTGCATTTCACTCGTAAAATTGTATATTGATTCCGCAAAATGTGGGTAAACTGGCAAGAGCTATCAGTTATATCCTTGTCATCTGACTGTGCGAATACCCGCGTCTAAAAACCCGCGTGTAAGAACCCAATGGATTATGTATGTATGTATGTAAAATTTTGCCATCAAAATAAATATACCTAGTTATAAAAGAAAAGAAATCTAATTACAATATCTATAAATTTAAAATAATTACATGCAAAAACTACATATCTAATCTAATAATCTAATTTAAAAACACCCCATGGTTAAAGATGGCAGGGATAGCATTAAAAGGTCAATGCGACCTTGTTTCCATAATGGTCCCTCAAGGAGTGCTATTCAAAAGGAAAAAGAAATGAAAAGTTTTCGAGAAAAGAAGTAAAAAGTTTTCATGGAAAATATAATTCTGTCTAGACCGGAAATAAAATCTTTGATTTTAATGACGAATAAGCATTGTTATTGGTTGTTTTTAGATTTCTAATAATATATGTAGGGACTATCATTAAGACTTTGGAGATTTTTAAAGAATTGGTCTTTGATCTTATGTTTGAAACTGTTGATGTTTGTCGCAGATTTTAGTTCTGAGGGTAGGCTGTTCCATATTTTAGGTCCTACATTCAGAACCAGATTAAGAACCTACATGCTGAAATTGTCTCAGTTTCAATTGTTTTATAAGAACCAATCAATTGTGTTCATTGCTTAAGAACCCACGCTTACTTGCAAAATTGTAGGTTCTTATGCGCTTGTTTTCATTGTAATCCCCCTCTCTAAATAAGCCCTTCTCTTTTGAGCCCCCTTCTAGAGTTTCCGAAATTAGATAAACCCCGTAAGGACTTAACAGATTATTTTGTAGAAGGGAATTTTCAAACAGGATCTGACACGAGCTTTTGAATCATAGGACCTTTTCCGTTTCAAACCTTTATATCAATTTTTTTTTGTCATCTGAAAGTCCATCTCCTCATCTTAATTTCAAATCTGAAATCCAATTGCTCCATGGCTAGAAACGAAGTTTGTCCACATTCTTTTTTTTTTGGAGCCTTTCATCCAATGCATACATCCCAATAGCAGAAGTACGAAGTTTTAATTCACATTCATACTTTCCTGCGGCCTGGTCGCTGCTACATGGGAGCTTCCTATCACAGGAAAACTGTTTGGTTTTAGATTTAGAAATTTAAGATCCATCGCCCTTTTGGTTCTGTGTTGTTTGTAGATTATTCAGTCTAGATTAATTTATGGTTGCCCATAGCCTAGTATTTGTCATCGTGTGCAGCCGTCGAGCTTTCAGGTAGCATGGATCTCCTGCTATGCCGTATTTCAGACACAAGGAATACGAAGTTCTGCTTTGCTAGGCTCAGAAACTGAAGCTTTAAAAATGGTCAAATTTGTCGAACCATTTTTTTCTCTAAGTAACTTACAACAAATGTTACAAGGTATCAATGCAGCAACTTACTTTGACCATTTTTAATACAAGGCCTATTGTTTATTCTTAAACGAACAGATTTATCATAGAAGGCTCGGCTAAACGTGAGCTCAGTTTGCTAGGCTTGTAAGAACAACATACTGCGTTATTTTAATTATAATTTGACATTTCATAACTCATTTCTGCTAATATTCCTATGCAGGTGGAGAATGCCAGCCAGGGTTTTACTGCCCTCGAGGATCATCTGAACCCTTACCATGCCAAGGTGGATTTTATTGTGAGGGAAAGCGTAATTTCAACTACACTGGACCATGCGATGCAGGATATTATTGTTCAAATGGATCTTGGACGCCGAAACCAGGCGATGGAAAAATTGGCAACAAATGTCCTCCTGGAAGTTATTGCCCAAAGCAAACTCAGATACCCATTCCATGCCCTGCAGGAACATTTTCCAACGCCACAGGTAAACAACATCTCTTCAGTTTTACTTAAATATAGATAGATTTTTTAATAATAATGCAAAATTTATATAGCGCCACAATACTAAAAAAGATACTCGGTTGCGCTTTACAGTCTAAGTCCTATTTACAGTTTAAAAATCCGATTTAAGAATATGTATAAAAAAATAAGAGTAAAGGCATGTTAAAATTTACAATTCTTGGTGACTTATTGGAAAAAGATGTTCCTCAACCCTAGTCCAACACTAATTGTACGCTATTTAAAAATAGTGTGTTTTCAGGAGCCTCTTTCAGGTAAAGAGTTCCATACTGCAGGAGCAGCATATGTAAATGATCTGGTGCCAAGTGTTTTAGCTCTTGTCATTGGTAGCTTCAGTCTATTTTTCTTATTTGATCTCAGTACTCTGCAGCTTTCTTGAACTTCAAACCATTTTTTTTCTCTAAGTAACTTACAATAAATGTTGCAAGGTATCAATGCAGCAACTTACTTTTGTTTCTACCAGTAAACTATGGAAGGGTTTTTTGTACCTTTTGAAGAATTTTTTAAACTAGATCACTTCTGACCCTCAAAAGCGATGTACGCCATTTTGTTCTTGTTTCCCTTCTTTAGCAATTTCTGCCCCTTGCAAGAATTCTCTAGAATTCACGATGTAATACATTAACAGTAAACATGGTCATTGTGTCAAAGTTTTGGCGAACATTTTTACCAGACTTCATTTAAATTCAGTTCAATAAACTTTCGTGGTTCCGATGTACTAATATTAACAATAAACACGGTCATCGTGTGAAAGTTTTGGCGAAAATTTTTACCAGATTTCATTTAAATTCAGTTCAATAAACTTTTGTGGTTCCGATGTAATAATATTAATAATAAACACGGTCATCGTGTCAAAGTTTTGGCGAAAATTTT
>REGL01000459.1:6451-16996 GCA_004194395.1 Aurelia aurita complex sp. Pacific | reverse complement strand
TGCTAAATAAACTAAAAACGAGGCAAGAAAATGTGATCTTTCTCGGCATTGTGCCCCACCAGAAGCGTCATGCCGAATTTTATGCTCTATTGCAGTCAAAGTCCTATTATATATTGACAATTATTGCATTTCAGGTTCAACTCTCTGTCTGGACTGCCCTCCTGGCTACAGATGTACAAGGAGAATACACGCGGATCCTTGCCCTCAAGGGAGATATTGTCCAGGGAAAACAGGCTATGACACTCATCCATGTCCAAATGGAACTTATGGTGCAAGACAATACCTTAAATTTGAATCTGAATGTACACAGTGCACTGGTGGATCATTCTGTGGTGGGACTGGATTGGACAGGGTTTCAGGGCAGTGTAAACCAGGTAGGCTTGTTTAAAACGTAAAGAGCCACTATTAATCATGCTCCTTCATGGCGTCTGCAAGCAGGCAGCACCACTTAGGCTTATGACCTGGAGTATCTTGTTCCCCTGTGCTCCTTGACTTCAAGATGGCGCTTCTGTCAGCAGAATCAAGATTGAGCAAGGTTTACCGCAGGGATACAGGGGACTCGTCGTCATAAGTCTAAGCATCACTGGGAGCATTCAAAATGTCATTATAGCTTGTGCCACATATATACAGAACCACACATTATTACCTCTTTCAATTTGAATCCACTTTTATTATATATATATATATATATATTTTTTGCAACCATCTCTAAGGGGACCATTATGGAAATAGATCAACTCGATCTTTTAATGCTATCCCTGCCACCATGATTAGGGGTGTTTCTTAATTTATATTAAATGAATTTTTATGTAAATTGTGTATTTTAATTACTCTGTGTTATTTTTAAATTGTAAATGTTTTAATTTTGTGGTGAATTTTAACATACATAGATACATACATACATACATACATTATAATCAACTTCGTATTTGTAAGCTTTTCTTTGTAATTTTTGCTCTTGTTTTTAACATGGCCCCCTGAAAACCACTGCTTTCAATAATGAGGTATCCATGTATAAATATTAGAAAATTAAATTAAAGTGAAAAATATCCTTTCAATTTTTCTAGGCTTTTACTGCACAAGTGGAGTAGATACAGACACTCCTAGTGGATCTGGTCATACCGGGATTGGAGGGCAATGTTACAAAGGACATGAATGCCCAGTTGGCACTGCATTGCCACAACCATGCAAAGCTGGTTATTATGCTCCTGATGTTGGCATGAGCAGCTGCCTCGTTTGCCTTAAAGGTAAGATGTCTGAATATTTTTCGGCTAGACTTTGCTGCAGTTTGAGCTTAATGTGTGTGAGCCGTGTGAATAAACTTTGGAAGCAGTTCCTTAAAGCGCACTTTCTATAACAACCCTCTAAAAAGGACGTTTCTTGTGATAGGCTATTCAACATTGTGAAAGGCTATGCGGGGAGACTGTTCGCGTTACATCCATTCACGAAACTGGTGTTTTTGCGCGTAAAGTAAACGACCCCCCCCCCCCTTACAATCCCACGATGCATGGCGTTGATTGCCTTCACATTCGAATATTGTAAAGGAATGTTCATCAAATGATCGAACTGGAAAACTTTACTCGATAATCAAAGTCCACTTTATCGTAGCCCGTCTAAATTCTCGGTCAAGTACATAGTTATGTCAGGTGATAAGCAACTGTATGATTTTTGTTGTCAAACCTTGATACAACGTCCCAAGCCGGGGTTTTTTTTTTGGGTTGTATAGAATGCAACATTCTGATAAGCGCGTATCGTTTTATACTCTTCATTTAGATTGTATATTCTTCAAAGGAAATTGACTTGGATGCGTTAAATAGAATTGGTGCAATTTGAAAAAGATTCTGGTTCCTACTTATCTCTGAAAGGTTCCGAGAGAGTTAGAATTTAGTTAAAATTCAATGTCCGATAGATTCATAGGTAATCATTCTCATAACTTTGCATCCTGTTTTTCTAGGATTCTTCTGTAATGGCACGACAATCAATCCGGAAAAATGCCCGACCGGACATTATTGCGTTAATGGTACCAAACATAGCACTGAATACAAATGCCCACCCGGAACATTCAACAACAAAACCGGGCAACAAAGCAAGTCTTCCTGTTTGATATGCCCACCAGGAAAATATTGTGAAGGATATGGAAGGATAGAACCGAATGGTGATTGTGATCCCGGTTTCTTCTGTAGAGGTGGAGCGGATTCAGCAAGACCCGGAGATATTGGAGCGTTAGCTGCAAGTTCAACATCACCTAGTGCAACGTGTTATAAGCCGTATGATTGTATCTGTCCGGCGCTTAATTCCACAACAGGTAACACAGTTCAAACTTTTTATCAACTGCATTGTCAGGATCATTATTTAGGAAAAATTAGTTTGATCTTCTTGTTGGTAAGCAAGCACGTAAAAATATCAAAAGTACTAGCTACGTCGTAGTAAACTCTTCGTTATTAAGCAAATCTAAATTCAGTCTCAAATTGGATGTCACCTGAGATTTAGGATAGCGCAAAATTCCTTTGCAAAACACTTCTATTGTTGTTATTCGCGGGCATTTGCAGGTGACATCTAATTTGAGAAAAACTACAGATATCTGTGAAGCCATTGTCCATTTTGTTATAGTTGCTGTTAATTTGCCGTATTTCTATTCATGGCCCGTAGACATATAAAGCAAACTGAAAATAACCGACGTTTGAAATTGAAAAAATTAAAAAATGTACGCCCGCAGGCTTTTGAAGTTTGTCTTGCAGCTTTCGTTGAATAAAAGACAGACGTGTTTTAGGTACCAGCCTTGATGTATCTCACAAAGGACAGAATTAGGAATAATAAAATTTGAAATATTTAAGAAGACTTGGCTGGAATTTAAAACATATAGCCATGCTTTGCGTTGCTAAAACCTGTCTCAAATTAAATGTCATGTGAGATTTGCGACAACGCAAAATTCCTTATGCAAAACACTTCAATGGTTGTCATTCGCGGGTATTTTCACGTGACATCTAATTTGAGACAGACTATTTTTTATAATAGAATTTGAGCTTGTTTTTTTCTTATTTCTTATTCAAACTCCAAAACTTCAGGATTTTTGGAGCCAGGCAAACACACCGGCATATAACTAAGTAGCGTATCTGAGGAGTAATAGGGAACATGCATAATCGTTATGATTAACGAAAGCCATTTGCTTCATTAAAGGTTACCGTTGCGTTGCTTCATTATATTTTGTGCTTCATTATATTGATTAAAATGCTAATTCTACCTCTAGGTGATATATGTCCTGCTGGTTATTACTGTCCAAAGGGAGCAGAAGAACCACTGAAATGCCTTGGTGGAATGTATTGCTCGCATGCTGGGTTAGCATGGCCTACTGCCAACTGCACCGCTGGGTATTATTGTAACGGCACTTCAACAGTTCCAAATCAATTTGAATGCTACTCAGGGCATTTCTGTCCCTCTGGCACAGCCAATCCTATAGCATGTGAAATGGGAACGTTCGCAAGTGGCACACGCTACATAAAGAGAGAAGATTGCCGCAATTGTACCGCTGGAAGTTATTGTGGAGAGCGTGGTAAAGCTGCGGTGTCTGGTCCATGCGATCCCAGGTAACTAAAGTCTTTCTCAAAGTAGATGTCAGGTTAAAATGCCCGCGAATAAAGCAATTTTAAGAGTTTTGCATGAGCAATTTTGCATTATCGCGAATCTCACGCAACATCTAATTTGAGATACTTTATGCTTCCATATCTTTCGCCAAAACATTTGTAAGTAAGAAATTATTCTTTCCCCATCGCAATTAAAAATTTGCAGTAGCACACGTTAGAAACAACTCCAAGACAAAATGTTGTTATTCCAAGTTTTTTAATTATAAGATGAAACCACATTCAATAGACAGAAAAGGGTATCGTAAAAATACCTCTGAATATCTACCGGGTGTCCCTAAAAGGAGCAAGCAGATTTGGATGAGCCTAGCGAGGGAAATTAGATTTAATTAATGGCTAAGCGTTTTTAAAATGTACCTCGATAGTCAGCTTGAACGGATTACTTTTGGATAATGGGTTTATTTGTAGGACAAATTCGAGTTGTTCAAATGAGCAATGAGCATGCTCTTCCCTTACTCCCTTGAATTTGAAAGCTTGACATTTATTGGAAAATATACCGGGCTTGCCAAAATAAACTAGGCACTTTTAGCAGGCCATAAATCGTAAACTGGACCGATTTTGAAGATTTATAACTTAATCTTTGGCAAAAAGCCTGATTTAGCTTCTAGGACTTTTTGCAATATTTTTGTTTTCATTTTTTAGAGCTATAAGCGAGTTTCTTGAAATTTTCGTTTTCGAAAGCACAGAAACCGACCCAAACACGTTGATCAGTGCATAGTTTATTTTGGCGTACCCGGTAGTTCATTCGAGACTTTTGCTAAGTAGCAAAAATGTCTATTACGATAGCTTAGCAGTCTGATTACCGGATCTATTTCTGTGACTTACCCGATCCCGTTGATTCTTTTCAGATTCTACTGTCCAGGAGGACAATCTTCCAAAACCCCAGCGGAATACCTATGTCTGCCAGGTCATTACTGTTCAGGTGGAAACCCTTATCCTACCCCATGTGGCAATGGCACTTATCAGAATGTGTCCGGTCAAAGTTCATGCCTCCCTTGTCCTGCTGGTTATTACTGTGATCCGGCCGAAGGACCGGTTGTGTCACCTAAACCATGTCCTAAAGGAGCATTCTGCCCAGGTAGCACAGGATTCAGCAGAACCAATGAATGCCCAGTTGGTAAGATTTTTGAAAATTCCTTCTCTGTTCTCATTTCTGTTTTGTCTCAGGCTTAGTTGAAACATTGTTTTTTGCCGTGTCCAATCGAACTGTATTGAAATCGGCTCTAGAAATCTGATTGAAACATCATTTTTGCCGTTTCGGATTGCAATTAAAATTGTTAAAATGGCAATTTTTCAGAATGCACAAGCGCAGTGGCTGACGTAGAAACTGCGGACCATGGTCTAGAGTTGATTGATTAAACTCAACAGAAATACGATATTTAAATCAAATTGTTTTTCTACCATTTGATACGACAGAGCTGGTGAACTCCTGCCGTTTTATCCATTCAAAACGGAAGGTGATTTAAACATTGCTTTTATGTCGAATTTAATTGAGACTTAAAATTTTTAGCAGAATCTATTGAATTCGATACGGCAAAAATAGGATGTTTGAACTGGGCCTTAAATAACAGAATTACCAAAAAAAGTTGAATTAGATGGAATGGATTTAATTAGATGAATGACACCAGGCTAGAAATGAGAATTGTCTTGCTTCTTGGTTTTAAGGCTGTTTGAAATACATTTTTTACTTTCATTTTGCCAAGCAAGCCGTTTTGCAGTCTGTTTTTTTGTTGCTCATTTGTTTTTAACAAAAGGATGTGAAATTTTTGCCGACAATATTTTTTGCTCAATTGCTTAATGGCTCTAAAGTGAGAACTTTCGATGATGAATAGTTCATTTTTGTCGAGCAAATGTGAGAGAAAAGTAGGAAACTGTAGACACATACAAATCTCTCTTGTTTCTTTTCAAGGTACATACGGTCCCAGTACAAATGGAAAGAGTATAAGCGATTGCTTGTCTTGTCCTCCAAAGCAATATTGTGCAACTCCTGGATTACCATCCCCGACAGGCAGCTGCTACGCAGGATATTACTGCATGGGAGGAGCAAAGACAGCTTCCCCAGACAGAGATGGAGCAACTGTAAACAAGACGTTCCCTTACAAGAACGATCAATGTGTGCCAGGTTTCTTTTGCTTAAATGGCACAGATGTACCATCGCCTTGTCCCGCTGGGTACTTCTCAAACCAACGTGGTCTCAAGTCTTCTTCCGATTGCACGGAATGTCCTCCAGGGCGATACTGTGACACTATCGGATTGCAAAATATTGTTGATCCTCCCAAGTGTAGTCCTGGATTTGTTTGTCGATCTGCTTCAAGTACTGCAACACCTAATGATGGCGTCAAAGGGTATCCATGTCCAAAAGGACATTATTGTCCCCAAGGTAAATGTATTATAGGTGTTAAATCGTAAACAAGATGCCATGACTGGTGAATGCATCTTCTGTTTTATTTATGGGGCTGTACAAGGTTTTTGTAAACAAAGATAAAGATCAGCTGGCCAATATAATGAAATAAAATGAGAACTTCCTCTCTAATTTCTGAAACTCGTCGCTCAGAATCCAGCTGTATCTTTATAATCGTTGATGTCATAAAAAAGTCTGATTGCAATGGCGAATTCTACGAAAGAGTTTATATCATTTTACAGTTAAATTCTATGTTGACTTCTTGGTTTGTTATCTTAAATATGGTAGGTTCTTCTCGTTCAAAAAAATGATTTCAGCACAAAACATGACATCGAATTTCTTTCAAAATGAGACATTTAGAGTGTTCTCAGTAGAATTGATCAAGAGACATATCTTTTTTCATAATCCTCATGGATCGACAGCTTTTCCATAGAAACGTATCGTAGAAGTTCTATTAAGCCCCTGGGGGGGCTTATTTAATTTTGGAAACTCCAGAGAGGGGACTTAAACGAGAGGGGGGCTTATTCACAAAATCAGATGACAAGGGTATATATGACAGCTTTTTAGTTCTTTTTTATCATATTCTGAGGAATCAACAGACATTTTTACTAGTCAAATACATAAATTCAACACAGTTTTCTCCCGAATCATTACATGCAATTTGTTTTGCTAAATAAATAGAAAATCTTTGGTAACTTCTGGAATTTTTATATTTAAGTGGGTGGGGGCTTAATAGAGAGGGGCTTATTGGAGAAGGGGGTTTAATAGAGAGGGGGCTAAATATAGTTTATACGGTATTGATGTTAAGGTAAAATTGATCACGTTTCGTTTCGTTTCAATATCTTCCTCACAGGGGTTGATGTAATTAATTCTTGTTTTGGTTGAGGACACCTTGTATTTCAAGTTAGCTCGCAACACTAGTAATAAACAGACTTAGCGTTTATCATTTCAATACATTTTAGGATCATCGATCGAACTTGGCTGCAAACCGGGAACATATCAACCAAACACGCAGCAAGCAAACTGTACTGAATGTCAGCCCGGATTTCACTGCCCCAAAGATAATATGACGAGTCAAATGCCTTGTGGTTCTGGATACTACTGTCCGGGTGGTGATACTACTGGTGCAAGATGTCCTGCTGGCAAATATAACAACAAAGCAGGAGCCAAACTGCCTTCCGAGTGCGTTGACTGTCCAGCTGGATGGTACTGCCTGCCGGGAAGTATCAACCCAACCGGAAAATGTCAGCAAGGTTATTACTGCCAAGGTGGAGCTTCTAGCAAAGCACCAAACTCGACCCACCCTAGCTTTCCATTAAATGGCCCGTGTCAACCTGGTCGCTATTGCCCGGAAGGTACACCGGCACCTGTTAAATGCCCAGAAGGACGCGTCCGAGCATCAGAAGGAGCAGCATCGGCTTCAGATTGCTCTCTGTGTGATCCAGGAAGTTATTGCAAAGGAACCGGACTTACCACACCGACTGGCAAATGTTATGGAGGATGGTATTGTCCGGAAGGAAGCGTAGGTCCGACACCTAAGAATTACACTTGCTGGCCGGGACATTCTTGTCCGAATGGTACAGCACAGCCGAGACCTTGTGTCATAGGTGAGTGTTGTGCAAAAATTTTGTATTTTGAAAGCGGCTGTATTATTTGTAAACATGGTAAGTGGAGTGGTATTCTTCACATCTTGACATATTGAAATAATTCATACGAAGATTAGTAAAAATTTAAAAGCATGGTGAATTCTGGATTGAAAGAGGAAAAACGGTATAGTCTTTGAGAAAACAATAGCTTGTAAAGGTAGGCGTATGATATGGCGGTTAGCAGACGTCGGTAGCTTTTCTCCTTCACGATTCGTAGGCGATACTGACACGTAAAGAATGTGTCTCACTTGCCATTTCTATATTTCAAATGAATTTGAATGCTTACCTTGACGTGAAGAATGTGTCTAACTTGCTATTTCTATATTTCAAATGAATTTGAATGCTTACCTTGACGTGAAGAATGTGTCTAACTTGCTATTTCTATATTTCAAATGAATTTGAATGCTTACCTTGACGTGAAGAATGTGTCTAACTTGCTATTTCTATATTCCAAATGAATTTGAATGCTTACCTTGACGTGAAGAATGTGTCTAGCTTGCTATTTCTATATTTTAAAATGAATTTGAATGCTTACCTTGTGCATCTGTTCTGCATTGAATTCCCACCGAAGCTGACTGGCCTCTTGGCGCCATTTAATGTTTGGGCCTAACTAACCGAAAAGTGTCTTAATGCAGAAAAGATACACAAGGTAAGCATTCAACTTCATTTGAAATATAGAAATGGCAATTGAGACACATTCTTTACATGTCAGAATGGCCCATGCACGATTTACCAATTTGGTGAGAAACAGCCCCTACAGATCGTCTGCAGCACCTATCATCAGGCAATTAGGATGGCAAACCGTCAACGATCTCATCGAAACAGAAACCTTGAAAATGGTCCATAGGTCTATAAACCAGGAAGCGCCTGATTTTCTTACAGGACTGTTCCAAAGGTTATCAGAAACCAGCACTAGAAAGCTTCGTAATACCAGCACAGACCTTTATGTATTGCTAAAAACCACATGTTGCCAAAAATGCTTCTCATATAGATGGGCCAAACTTTGGAACAAACTAAAAAGAGAAAATAAGATGGCCAGTACTTTCACACAATTCAAATCGTCATTGAAAAATGCCAGATCCTGTACATAATCACACTTTTCCTTTTGACTTTTAATACTTATATATTAGTTTTTATCTTGATATTGTAAGTTGCTTTTTTCTTTCTTTTAACAGGGCAGTTTGTAAATCAATTTTTGTATCATACGTTGAATACTTACCCTGTATAAATACTATAAAATGAAAAATGAAAAATGACATCTCCAAATTGTTTAAGACATAGAAAAATGCTGTAATTCTGAAGATGCCCTATAATAGGGTACAGTTTTAATCAAATTAATGAAAATATGTCTCCTGATTATATTTTTCCCTTTTAGGCACATACCAACCAAATGGCGGTAGCTCTTCATGCATCAGCTGCCCAGCTGGATATTACTGCACAAGTAGCGTATTCAAGCTTGTCAAATGCCCAGCGAGGAAATACTGCCCAACACGAACGACAATCCCATTCTTATGTCCGAATGGAACTTTTACATATGACAACGAGAGTGGACTTGAAAGCCCGGAACAATGTCGACAATGTATCACGGCTCATTACTGTCAGCTTGGTAAGTCATGTCATGTTTGTGCCTTTGAAAATTTAACAGACAGCGGTCATGGAAATTGCAATGTTTTACCAATATCGTGCACTTATGGATGTCGGCACACATATAGTACACGGTCATAAGCCAATCAATTTTTGACACAGAAGTAGCTTCAAATATAGCCCTTTGCCACAGGGACCAGTTGACAAATCTTTCTTTGAAAGCCCCTTTGAGTAAGTCAATTTCAAAGTTGTGTTTTTCAAAGGCAGATGGTTTGGGAATACCTCTTCTTGCCTGCAATTAATTTCTGCAATAGAGAGGCTTTTAGATGGTAAAAACTATTCCTGCAATATAGACTTACAACGTGACTCCTTGCGTTCGTTCAATGTTTTTTAATCTGATTTTTATTTTCTTTCATACAAGAACTCGTGACTAAACCAACTCTAAACTGGGACTAAAATCTGTCGAGAAATCTGAAGAAAAATGGGCCGTCTTCTATCCTTCGAACGTGAAAAGAAAACTCGACCGTCGCTCTTTCTCTTATTAATGCCCCTTCATTAATTTCAAGCGAGCCATGCACATATCATAACGCTTGTGTTTTCTGACATAAATATCTCTTTCCCACAGGCACGATCCAGGGTAAATGCGCAACTGGATATTGGTGTCGAAGTGGCAGCCCGTCTCCAACACCAACATTACATTATGGTTTCACTGCAGTAGTGAAACAAAACATCACCGTTAACACTTCTCAGATTTTGCATGGGCCATGCCCTCCTGGCTCGTATTGCCCATATGCTGCCACGCAACCTATTAATTGTACTAAGTTCCAGTTCAAGCCTTCTTGGGGTGGCGGAAGCAGTGCTGATTGTCCACCTTGCCCTGCTGGACAAGAATGCTTTGAAGGTTAGTATACTGGTAGCCTCACTACATAAGGACCCTCTAGTTACGCTCATCTAATTGAGTTGAATTGTTGTTGTTGTTGTTGTCGCTCCACTGAGGGTCTTATGGACATAGAGCTGTAAAACCGGACAAAAATGTCAATCTGCGACAAGTTTTTGTCGCAAACTCATGTGCTGATTAGAGTATGGCTTAGAGGAAGGCGCTTTTTGTATTGATAGCTAGAATGAACATTTATCGAAGTTCTGATAGCAAATTTTATGGTACAGGAGTTCTAGAAAACCGTTTTTGTGGCGCTTTAAGATCAGTGGTTTTGAGAAAAAAGTAGCAGATTGATTTAGGCCCAATAGATCTTTTAGCTAAGATTCGAAAAAAGAATTC